>BLQM01000115.1:73798-84357 GCA_012489335.1 Triparma laevis f. inornata
CGCTTGTATACAGCTGAGAGGAGGATTAATGAACTAGCAGCGTTGCTTAATGCTGTTGCTATTGCGGCGCCTTTTACACCGAAGTGAAAAGGGTAGATGCAGAGGGATACGTCAAGTAATATATTCAAGAGCGCGGAGGTTAATACTGCAATCGCGGGAGTGAAGGTGTCGAGGGATGCGAGGCAGATGGCTTGACAGACCATCCCTACTACTGCGAGGGGAGCTCCGATGCCGCGGATTTTTACGTAGCTTAACGCTTCCGGGATCACGGCGAAGTTCTTGGGACCTGAGATCCAGCGGAGGAGCGCGTCTGATTTTAAAGTCATTATGGAGGTTATCAGGAGGCCGCCGAGGACGGCTGTTCCGAGGGCGGTTTTTATTATCTTGCGGTGATCGTCGGTTGCTTTGACGCCTGCGACGAGGAGCGAAGCGACGAGTGAGTTTAGAATGTTCTTGGTGTCTCATCGCTTGTAATTGTCGTATTCCCAGCTCGTCGCTTCGCTCCTCGTTGTTGTCGTTCACTCCTCGCAGGGTGTTCGTTCTCACCTTTACTTGGAGGTGGATTCGTACTCGCCAATAAATTCGTCGTACTTATCCCCAAAAACCAACACAAAAAAATAGCCGAATCTATCAACATCGTAGCGGGACCTAGGGAGGCGAGGGAGAGGGGGTTGGAACGACCGACGCAGGTGGAATCGATGAGGGAGAGGAGAGGGTCGGAGAGCCAGGCGCCGACGACGGTGAGGATGAAGAAGAGGATGGACTTGCGGGAGTAGCCGAACTCGACGGTTGGGGAGGGGATGGGTTTGAGGGATGGAGGAGCAGGCTCTTGGGGTTCGATTGACGAGAGGAGGAGCGATTGGGGACGGGACTGAGGTCGAGCGACACCTCGGTGCAAAAGTGATCGAGAAAACCTTGTCGGCGCGGTCGGAGCGGGGATACGGAAGCTTGAGAGGCTTTGAATGCATAATAGAAGCACACATGCGAATGCACGTGCCGTGATTCTCATCGAAAGAGTAGGAGTGATAATGAAAAAAAACTTTCCAGCGCAAAAGTGTCATTGCCTAGTTTTTAACTTTTCGGTTCACACAATGCAGGTACGGCTACAGTGACCTCGTCGACCGCGGGAGCTTACTACGGTCGTCACAAAACGTGAACCGCGATATCTCTGATCACGTATTCTGAAGTTCTAATATCATTTCATCAATCGAACGGAGATTTTAATTATGACCCTTTGGCATGCCCTCTAGGCTCTCAACGGACGATTCCCTCAATTCCACTGAAACATCACTTCTATTCATACTAACACCTGCCGGCACACGCACTAAACTCTCTCTAACCCCCCAGGAAGCGTGGGATGTCACTTCCGCGGAAGGTAAGCCCAACGTCTACGGAGCGATCGGCTTGTACTCTCCAATAAATAATCATACAGCGCATTCCACCGCATTTCACACTACCATCAACCCAAGTCCACCAATGCCCTCACATCCACTACCCCTAACTCCCCCATCCCCCCCAAATCCTCCCCCCTCCCCCCTCCCACCCCCCCCAGAGCGCGACGGCGTTCGCCTAACCTGGCACAACTGGCCCTCCTCCCGCCTCGAAGCCACCCGCATCGTCGCCCCCGTCGCCGCCCTCTACACCCCTCTTAAGAAAATAGCCGGCGCCCCCCCCCCCCTCACCTACGACCCTATAAGGTGTGCTGGACAGGGATGCGCTGCGGTGTTGAATCCTTTTTGTCAAGTTGGTGAGTTTCCGTTCGTTTACATTTACGTTCTCAACTCCTCCCTCTTTATCCCACAACTCTAACTTCTCAACGCTCGCTATGCTCGCGCCCCAGATTTCCGCTCCAAACTCTGGTCCTGCCCCTTCTGCCTCCAACGCAACCACTTCCCCCCCCACTACGCTGAGAACATCTCCGAAACCAACCTCCCTGCCGAACTAATCCCCCAATACACCACCGTAGAATACGAGCTCCAATCCGCCCCTCAAGCGGGTCCTCCCGCGTTCGTTTTTGTTGTGGATATTTGTGTTCATGATGATGAACTTGATGAGTTGAAGGATTCGTTGCAGCAGAGTCTTAATTTGTTGCCGGAGGATGCACTTGTGGGGCTTATTACTTATGGGACGAATATTCACGTTCATGAATTAGGATTTAGTGAGGTGAGGCGTTTCGATCATCGATAACAACCGATCTGCGACGAGGGTAGCAACGGGCGAAGCGACGAGCGTTGACGAGTTAGAATTAAGTGACATAAAAGCTCGTAGACAACGCGTTCTCTACTTCTCTCGTCGCTTCGCTTCTCATGGAGACGAATAACGACCGTAATCCTCCCATTTCCATCTCGCCGCTTCGCTCCTCGTGTGGCAAAATATAAATTAATTTCTAACGTTACGTCCGCGCGTTTGCACATCTCTTCCCCCCACCACAACCACAGTGTCCCAAATCCTTCATCTTCCGCGGCAACAAAGAATACGACGCCAAACGCGTCCAAGAACTCCTCGGACTCCAAGTCTACGCCAACAACCAGACCGGCGGATCTGGGCAAAACTCGGCGCTAGGACGTTTCTTGTGCCCGGCGGGAGAATGCAGTTTCACGTTTGAGAGTATTTTGGAGGAATTGGGGAAGGATCCTTGGCCTGTTCCGAGCGATATGAGGTGAGAAGCAAGAGGAAGAAGACCAGCGAGGAGCGAAGCGAAGAGGGCGTATCGCCATCCGCGTAACTCGCATTAAGAACACGTAATAAACTAGCGAGGAGCGGAGCGACTTACGATTAGAAGGCGTCATGAATACAACAAGGAACGAGTCCAAATGATTGTTCAATTCGTCGCTTCGCTCCTCGGCTCGTTTCGCTCTCGCTCCTCGCACCAAAAACATTCTAAACTAACTCGTCGCTTCGCTCCTCGGCTCGCTTCACTCGTTCCGCCCCCCCCCCTCTTATCGTAGAGTCGCTCGCTCAACCGGGTCCGCGATTTCCGCCGCCACTGGCCTCCTCGAAGCCGCCATGGCCCGCACCGGAGGTCGCGTGATGCTCTTCACCGGTGGCCCCTGCACGAACGGCCCCGGAGCGATCGTCGGCCGCGCCAAAACCGAGGACATGAGATCCCACACCGATTTAGCTAAAAACCAAGCTCCTATGTACAAAGGCGCTTGCGAGTACTACGACAAAATAGCGAAGCGCACGAGCGGAGCGCAGGTGAGGCAAAGCTTTGCAGTTTGCTAAGTAGTAGCTGGTCCACGTTACTTAATTCTAACTCTTCGCTTCGCTCCTCGGCTCGCTTCGCTTAGCACGTCGTGGACATATTCGCGTGCTCGCTGGATCAGGTTGGAATGCTGGAGATGAAGGTTATGAGTGAGAAGAGTGGAGGTTTGATGGTTCTCGGAGATAGCTTTGGGCAGTCGGTGTTCAAGGAGAGTTTGAGGAGGGTTTTCAGGCGCACTCCCGAGGGGGAGCAAGATGCGGGAAGCATGGCAATGGTACGAGGAACGAAGTGAAGATTAGAGTAACACGATATGACGATATGACGATATGACCACCACTAACACAGCTCGCTTCGCTCGCTGCTCGCTACACTCGCAGGGCTTCGCGGCCACCCTCGAGTGCATGACGTCCCGCGAGTTCAAGGTTCAGGGCTGCATCGGCCCGTGCGCTTCCCTCAACAAGGCGGCCGGCAACGTCTCCGAAACCGCCATCGGGCAGGGCAACACTAACGCCTGGAGCTTGGGCGGCATCGACCCGTCAACCACCCTCGCGATATACTTCGAAATCACCAACCCGGGACAGAACCCTCTCCCTCAGCACAAGCGAAGGTACGACGAGGAGCAGCGAGGAGCAAAGTGACGATAAATTCGTGATATATTTTTTCAGCTCGTCGCTCCACTCCTCATCTCCACCATCTCCACCACTAACCCCCCCTCCCCCCCTACCCCCCCCTCCCCCCTTCTCAGGTATATCCAATTCGTTACAAAGTACCAGCACAGCAGCGGAAAGATCCGTTTAAGGTCGACAACCCTTTGCGGACCGTGGCACTCCGATCCGAACAATGTAGCTCCCATCAAGTGCAGTTTCGATCAGGAAGCAGCAGCGGTCATTCTGGCCCGCCTCGCTGTTCACAGAAGCGAGACCGAGGAGGTGAGGATCCGCGAGGAGCGAAGCGATGAGCTAAGAACACGATTATTGCGCGAGTAATCCGACTGCACGGGTAGCCTTAGACTAAATTCCCACGCCGCTTTCGTCGTTACGCAATTCTAACTCGTTAACGCCAATCCTCATGCGACTCGCTTCGCTCGTCGCAGGTCAGCGACATCCTGCGCTGGATCGACAGGTCCCTGATCCGCCTCTGCGCGAAGTTCGCCGAGTACCAAGCCGACCAGCCCAACAGGTGAGAAGCTGCGAGGAGCGAAGCGATGAGAAATGCGTTAATCCGCGAGTTACTGCGAGGAGCGAGCTATAGAAGCACTTTATATTAATTCATCGCTTCGCTCCTCGGACTTCGTCCTCGGCTCCTCGCTACGCTCGTCGCAGCTTCCGGCTGTCTCCTGAATTCAGCATCTACCCACAATTCGTCTTCCACCTTCGGCGCTCTCAGTTCTTGCAGCTCTTCAACAGCTCCCCCGACGAGAGCACGTACTACAGGAGCGTGCTCCTCCGCGAGTCCACCACGAACAGTCTAGTGATGCTCCAGCCCTCCTTATTGAGCTACAGGTGAGGCACTGCGAGGAGCGAAGCGACGAGCTGGGAATGCGTTGGTTCCGTTCGTTATTCGGCTGCGCTAGTAGCTGCAGTCTAGACATCGACGCCACTATCACCGCTACATAATTCTAACTCGTTAACGCCAATTTCACGCGACTTGCTGCGCTCGTCGCAGCTTCAACGCGCCTCCTCAGCCCGTCCTCCTCGATTCTCAGAGCGTTCGCCAGGACACGATCCTCCTCCTCGACACCTTCTTCCACGTCGTCGTCTTCCACGGAGAGACTATCGCAGCCTGGCGCGAGGCCAAATACCAGGAGCAGGCGGAGCACGAGGCGTTCCGAGCCCTCCTCGCCGCCCCCCAAGCAGACAGCCAGTCCATCATGGACTCCCGCTTCCCCGTCCCCCGCTACATCGTCTGCGACCAGAACAAGTCCGAGAGCCGTTTCCTAATGGCCAAGCTCAACCCCAGCGTCACGCATAACAGCACGGACAGCGGAGGAGGACAGGCCATCTTCACGGACGACGTTAGTTTGAGGGTTTTCATGGAGCACTTGATGAAGTTGGCTGTTCAGTCCTAAAATCTGTTTCTATTAATAGTTAAAGGATTGTGTCGGTTCTTCTTATTTCTAAAGCATTCTATCTCTCTATTATATTCGTATTTCACGCCATCTCAATATCCTCCTCTTTAACCTCCACCTCCAAATCATCATAATCATCCTCATACCCTTCAAATTCCTCCTCCCTGAATTCCTCTTCGTCATTCACCTTAACTTTCCTATACCTCACACCTGCTCCACGTCCACACCTGAACAGACACTCGATGACACGCTCAATAAAATCCCTCGTTATGCACCACAGCCATACCTGCAAAAAACGTTGAGAAGAATTTATTATTAGCATTTTTTCGTTTACGTACGGATGAACGACGCAATCTACGACTCTCGATGATGATTGATGAAGCATTGATGAAGCGTTGTCAGCTCATCGCTCAGCGACTCAATATCGTGTTATTCAACTCGTCGCTTCGCTCCTCGTTGTCGTCGTTTTCTCCTCGGCTCGCTAAGCTCGCCTCGACAGATCTCACCTCCTCTTCTTCAACTTCTCTTTCAACCTTCTCCGCCCCCCCCAACCCTCCACCTTCTCTAACCCTAATCAACAACCTATTAACTTCAATCCTCCCTCTAATACTTCCACTCTTAACATATTCTTCAATCCTTTTATTGGATAATTCGGGGGAGTAGAGGTCGACGGAGGAGCGGATTTGAGGGGGGGAGGAATCGGTGGAGTAGAGGTAGAGGAAGACATGGTATTGGGTGGAGTTTATTGCACGGTAGTTTTCAATTGGTGAGAGGCCTTGCTTTAAATGTCCGTCGACATTTAAAAAATAGGAGAGGTTTAGGCGAGGGGGGGGGACGGAGGATTGAGAGTTTATGAAGGACGACCAGGCGTCAAGCCAAGGAGTTGGGATCAAATAGTAGCATTCGTGCATGGGGGAGATCTTGGGAGTGTCGAGAGACAGGATCAAGGCTGATTCCAGCACACGCCGGAGATCATACGTCTTTTGGGACATCTGAGAGGGTTGCGGGATCGAATTTATTGAATTGTTCAATTTGGGCTCTAATTCTTTTAAAGAACAATTTTCAGGGATTTCTGAGGAACTTTTGGGATGGATTGACAAGGTAGGCCAGATATCCGAGCGAGTATCTTCTGAAAACGCTTGTGAAGCGAGAAATCGGCTGCTAACTTTTCTCAGATTTCTTCCCTCAATTTTAAGTTCCGTCGATTTTGCCGTCCCACACGCAACTTCAGAGTCTGTTATACTTTCTAAGTACACTCATAGCATATCAGTCCCCCTTAACCCACTAAACACACACCTAGTGCCTCCAAAAAAGAAATCTAGCCAAAATGTCGGCTGCGGAGCAATCGCAATCCCCTCCTCCTCCTCCTCCGCCATCACAACAACAGCCTGAACCCGGCATGCAGAAGCTCATGGACCTCCTCGACACCACCACCACTATGTGCTGCTCGTCCTACTTCAACTGCCCTGCGTTCTCCGTCAATTCCCACCACCGGGATAACGTCCAGACTGTGCTGTATCCTCTCCTCCTGACCGCGACCAGCGACCACTTGAGTATATATGAAATGAGTATGAAGGTGTCGGAGACCGCACTGTCGCTTGAATCGGAGGTGTTGTCTACGTACTCTCAGAATAGGTGAGGTCGAGCGAATCTACGAGTACGCGTACGGAGTAGTAGGAACAGTCTTCGTTAGGAACAGTCTTCGTTTACTCTTTCTAACACGTGGCTTCTAACACGTGCACAGCTCTCTCATCCGTCACCGCGGCCGCCTCCTCGGTTTCCTCACCGGCGTCGAGCTCTCCTCCCTCGACCGCAAAACCTCCCGCTCCACCGCCAACCCCAAAAATAACGGCAGCCCTCCCACCACAACCTCAACCCCAACCACAACAGCTCCCCCCCCCTCCAACTTCAAAGAAACTCTAAACAACCTCCAAAGTTTAACAACTTCCCTTTCGACCTCTTTCGCCGCTGCTTTGAATTCCCCTGATCCCATAAAGACCCTTGCGCAGGGCACTCCTCCTAAACAAAGTACGGAGCGTACTCCGCAAAAGCATTCGCAGCCTAAGAGGAAATCTAGTCTTCAACAAGGTGCGGCGAGCGAAGCGGGCCGAGGAGCGAAGCGACGAGTTTGTTTAGAATGTTTTCAATGTGAGGAGTGAAGCGACGAATTGAACGAGTTCATTTGGACTCGCTCCTCGTTGTGTTCACAACGCCTTCGTAATCTCGTCGCTCCGCTCCTCGCTAGTTTAGAAGACGAGACGCTTACTACTACGACAATCATTTCGGTCGTTATTATTGTGTGCGCTGGTAGCTTCAGTCAACGCTATCTCCACCACTAACTCGTCGCTTCGCTCGCCACAGTAAAATCCCTCCTCACCCCCTCCCTAAAAATCTACCCCCAAATTACCCCCTCCGACCTAAAATCCCGCCTAGAAGTCTACTTCCTCCGCCTCTACACCTCCCTCACCTTGCCCTCCTCCCTCCCCCTCTCCCCCCCTCCCTAAAAAAAATCCAAACCTCGACCACAAAATTCGCCGTAAAATCAGTAGTAAAATCCTTCCTCTCCACAGTCTCCGCCACCGCCAGCCCCACTTTATTACTCCACTCGCATGTAGTTGCGATGGTTAGAGAGATGTTAGCTGTTATTGAGGTTAGCCATGAAATTGAGACGGTCGTTAAATACACTATTAATAGAATAGAATCGGATCTGGACAATGTTAAAACCGACCGACCAAATTCAACTGAGGGAAAGGTGAGACGCAGCGAGGAGCGAAGCGACGAGCTGTGATACACAATTACGGTCGTAATGAGGCTCCATGAGGATCGAAGCGAACGAAGCATTCGTGATATTTCAGCTCGTCGCTCCACTCCTCGTTTCGCTATCTCCACCACTAGCACGGCGAGCGGTAGCGAGGATAAGAACTACATCGTCGCTTCGATCCTCACGGGCTTCTTCCGCTCCTCGCTTCGCGGCCGATTCATTCTCCTCGTTTTCGCTATCTCCACCACTAACACAAAGCCTTAGGAGAAAATCCAATCACAGATTAAAACCTTCTTACAGTCACCTAAAAATACAGTCACCGATAAATTCCTACGCGTTGAAAACATGTTCGCCTCAAAATGGGACGATACAGCCTTAGTCTCCAAACGCATGTCTGCCCATTTAAAGAATTTACTAGAATATTTATCAGAGGAGGTGAGAACAGCGACAGTGAGGAGCGAAGCGACGAGCTGGGAATGCGACAATTTAAGGGAGTAACAATGCTAAGTGACGTAGCTTTAGTTTGAATGTTCAAGCACTTGAGGAGCGGAAGGTCGTACAATGCGAAGCGACGTAGATTTAGTCTGAATGCTCAAGCACTTTCACCCTCACCCATTTCTAACACGGCTCGCTACGCTCCCCGCAGAATAATTCGAATCAACTCGTTATGTCGAGTTACGGCGAGAGAATGTTGAGTAGAGGTGAGAGACTGCGAGGACGAAGCCCAGCGAGTAGCGAAGCGACGAGCTGCTAGTAGCTGCTTGTAGCTGGTCTCCGCACTATCACCGCTACGCAATTCTAACTCGGCTAATTACGCAACACCAATCTTCGTGCGACTCGCTACGCTCGTCGCAGGTATTGACCCTTATTTACGTAAAGAGTTTAAGGAGGGGGAGTTCGAGAGCGAATCAGCGTTGAAGGATGCGTATGGTAAGTTTCATAAGCACTTTAAATCGATTAGGTTGCCTCCGAGTGATAATTTTATGTGCGTTAATTTGGGGAAGGTGAGAAACTGCGAGGAGCGAAGCGATGAGCTTGGAATGTGGTATTTTTGGTTGTAAATGAGGCTCCACGAGGAGGCTCCATGAGGAGCTTTTCTAACACGTTAACAACAATCTTCATCAACTCGCTAATGCTCGTCGCTACGCTCATCGCAGGAGAGGGAATTTAAGGCGAAGGCGAAGAACAAGTATTCGGAGAAGAGCATGATGCAGGCTCTGAAGGACTTGAAGCGGGAGAGGATTTTTGTTAATGGGTGTGAGGTTGTTGATAGGAAGGTTACGAGTAAGCGAGAGCTGGTTAAGGTGAGGAGAGATCGGAGAACGGAGAACGGAGAACGGAGGAGGAGCGTTCGATAGTGCACACTACAATATCGTTCTAACACGCTCGCTGCGCTCGCGCCCAGGTCCTGACCGAGGCGATAGAGAAGGGCGTCGTTAACCCGAAGCCTAATAAGAAGGCTTCGAATAACAACCTGCTGGACGAGTCGCTGCTAGCTTCTGAGAGCGATTATTCAACTGGATTCTCGTCGGCGCCGGACAACGACATGAGCAACAAGGAGAGCGGAGACGAAAACCTCCGCCGAAGGAGGGGAGGAGTCGAGGAGAAGAAAGTGATCGCTCGCCCTCGAAAGTTCGACACTAGCAAATTGACGGAGATCGTCTCTCGGATTCTGCTCGCCAGTAGCAGGACGGGCAGCGGAGGCGACACGCTGCTGTTCCTGAACGACCTTTTCGGAGGAGACGAAGTCGTCCTGAGGCCGAGCTCGAACGAAAACATGCAAGCGGCGATCGAGATCGACGTCTACGCGGGAAGGGTGGATATCGTGTGCAAGGCGTTTTACTCGGTTTATCTCAAGGCGGATTTGGAGGTGCGAAGCCGCAAGGAGCGAATCGACGACTCGGGAATGCGTTAATTCCGTTCTTCATTCGGCTGCGTATTAGATCCAGTCTAGATGTCGACGCCACAAGCACCGCTACGTAATTCTAACTCATTTACACCAATCTTCACACGACTCGCTACGCTCGTCGCAGGCGCCGCCGATGCTGTATCTGAGGGGAAAGACGATTGAGAGGATACCGCTGTTCGTTCAAAGGGTGGAGGGGGAGGGGGAGGAGCTGGGGAATGTGGAATTGAAGGAGGTGGAGAGGATGGAGGGGGAGGACGAAGGTGAGACAGGGTTGGGGTTGGGGGGGGATTGAGCGAATGAGCCGGAGCGACGTAGCGACGTAGCGACTCGTCTCTAACACAGCTCGCTTCACTCACCGCTCGTTCGCTCGCTGCTCGTCGCAGGGTTCGAGTTCGGCCGCATTCTGAAAGTCAACATGGCCACGGCGTCCGAAGCGGAATCAGCTCAACAGATTAACACTCCCGTCAAAACATAAACAAACCAAACAAATTTTGAGTTTCAAAACTATTTCCTTTCTCTTCACGTTGTCATTAAATCATTACTTTAAACAAATTGAACCAACCACCTTCAATCTTTAGTACCTATCTCCTCCGCCACGGTAACCTCCTCCTCCACC
>BLQM01000116.1:17242-36722 GCA_012489335.1 Triparma laevis f. inornata
GGGGGGGTTGAGGGAAAGCAAGAGAGGTATCCCTGGCCGCTGGTGACTTGGAGAGTGATATCGGGCGGTCTATAGAGTCAGCAGCGTGATTTGCTAAAAATTTGGATCGATGGGAAGCCAGAGCAAAAGCCACCCAACCTTTGTCCTACCCTCCGTTTGCATTATCAGTTGAATAGGGTAGATGGGCATATTGACTCTGCCCAATTATCTATCACGTCGTTACTTCTCCGACGTTGTAAAATGAAATCTAGCCAACCCCCTGCGTCCCCCATGACCGTGCTGGCCATGAAGGAGGAGATCACCTCGCTCCTGCGCAAGCACGAGCCCACGAAGCTCGACAAGCTACAGGGCTTGTTCGACAAGCTCGTTGGTAAGGAAAACATTCTACTGGAAAAGTTGAAGCGGAGGTAATCGCGGCTGGGAGGGGGGCACGGGACGCCGGGGAAGAGCCAGACTCACGCCCCGGTGGCTTCGAAACCCACTCTGTACTGCGGTTATTCTGGCTGCCTGAAGCCCGCACCGCCCAAATGTTCCCGATGCCGAGAAGTGAACTACTGCTCGAAGAAGCATCAAACGGAGCACTGGAAGCTCCACAAGAAAATCTGCGTCACTCCGGAGAAGAAAAAGTCGGCTATGGTACCTCCAGCGCCGACTCCGGTATCGGTTGCAGTGAAGGGCGAGGGGGAGGAGGAGGAGGAGGAGGATGAAAACGACTATAAGGATAAGTGTATCGTCTGCCTCGATAACGTCGCTAACGCGAAATTGAGACTGTGCAGGCATTCGGCGACGTGCAAGGGGTGTACAGAGTCGTTGATGAATTTGAATGAGCCCTGCCCGCTCTGCAGGAAGTCGATCGCATGGTTCATCTTGGGTAAATGGAAGAGCTCGATTAGCGAGCACGGGCTGTGGCCGACGTCGTTGAAGAACCTGACGCAGCTCGCGAGCGGGGAGGGCTTTAACGAGTACTTTCAGAAGTTATTCGTGGGGAACGAGGCATCGTACTTGAGGTGGAAGGAGGTAAGGGGTGGGGGGGGGAAGGACCGAAGTGAAGCGAGGAACTGGTAATGTGCCGTTTTAGAGTACAAGGAGAGAGCTTTGGAGGGGAATGGGAGGACGTTGGGAAAGAATCACCCGAGTACTTTACAGTCAGCGGAGAGTATGGGGGTTACTTACATGGTTGGAATGAAGGATTATGGGAGAGCTGAGGAATTGTATCAGAGAGCGCTCGAGGGATATGAGGCGCAGCTTGGTAAAGAGCACCAACACACTAAGAATTGTGTTAGGGTTAGGGTTACAACTTAATGTGTAGCCTTACAGGCAGAGGGAATAGAAAAGGTTTGGCCGAGCTGGAAAAAGCTCATCCTAACGTAGAAAATTATTAGTTTCAGTAAAGAAGAAATTTGCATATGATAACCCAAAACCCTTGTTAGTTGACCCTGCCCCGTGACGCAGCCCTACCCCGTTACTCCCCTCTTACTCTATTTTCCACTCTTCCTTTTTTTCGTAGAAATCAAACCTCGATGGTAGAGAAATGAAATCATCGCCTAAATGAGCCTTTTGATAGTCGTCTTTGCCTACGTTCTGTTCTGGCGAGACTGTGCTCGTGTCCTCTATCCCCAACATCTTATCGTTCGTCCATACGAGCATTTCGAGCATTTGATCGATCAACGCGGTTGAATACTTGAAGATTACGTATAAGTCCCACAACCCGTCGAACTCTTTTTTCCTCCTCGCATTGGCCTCATTGCGCTTCTTCCTCGCGCTCTTCCTCTTGGCGTTAACTTCAAAATCGTCTTTCGTCCTCCATTCTTCCGACACTAGGTCCCTCAAGACAACCGCCGCAAAAGCACTAACCTCCTCGCTGGGCCATTTAATGTCGGCTTTTTTGTACGCTTTAGAATTCTTCCAAAAGTACGAAGGGGAAAATACTAAGACTGATAGTGGCCAGAACGCTCCAATCACGAGGCACGTATGCAAAAATAAGAGCACGTTTACGCAATTGTCGGCCTTGTCGTTCTGTCGTAAGACGACCGCATTTTCCTTGTACAGTACTTCCGCAACGATGCTTTCCGGTGTTAAGGGCGCCTCCACGTCGTCGCTGTCTTCGAAGAGCTCGTCCAGTCTTTGTTCGTACCTATCTATCAAGGTATTGACCGCGCAAGCTTGAACTACGGATAACTTTAGGCGGAGCGGTTGTGTTTTACGCAGCCCCTCCCAACGAATTCCACAGGGTACGCGAACTAAGAAGATGAACAGCAACGTCAACATCGAGACCGTCCACGAGGTGCAGGCGTACCAGAGTGGAATGCTTTTGAGTTCGCCGATGTCGTCGTTGTCTATGGCGTTGAGGACAAGCGTGACGAGCTTAATTGAGAGGGGGGCGTAGTCGAACTTGAACACCGGAACGAGGGCGGCGAACGTAAACTCAGTAGCGACCAAGAGGCAAAACAGAAATGGGCCAACACGTTTCATGAATACGTAAAAGAGTTTGATTGTCCAGAGTGAGAACTCGAGTATGATTATGCCGCCGGTGATGAAAATAGTTACGAAGGAGATGCATATAGCGCTAACAAAGGTTATCGCATAGAGGAGCTTGCGTAGGTACCGGGTGCACGTGGGCGTGTCTTTTTTCTTTTCTGAGATTGGAGACGTTTCGAACGAGGTTAAATTCGCCTTCACATACTGGATCTCGTGGAGCCTTCGTTGGAGCATTTCCCTCTCCCCCACGATTTTCGAAAGCTCGTTCTGCACCTTACGATGTTTTCCCCTCGTGGCACACAACGCTGTATTTCGCTCTCTCTGTGCTTTCTGTTCCTCTTCTCTGAGCTCCTTCAACTTCGCCGCAGATAGCTCCTCTTTGACGATGATTCGAGCTATGCCCCCCTCGCCACCGAGCAAGACCTGGTCTGCTAATGCAGAAGGAGAATTGTTAAACAGTGAGAGGTCTTTAAAAGGAGGTATCGTAGAACCTAGCCAACCACCCTCTTTTCGTGCGGCTTGCATGGCTGTGTAACTAAGCTGAACCGGCAGCTCGACCTGCACTGGATTACCATACGTCCTGTTCAGCGCGGCCTTGTACCACCCCAGCAATATTGCGTTACTCGCCGCGCTCAAATAGACCGCTCCCCACATCGAGTAATCGCTCCCGTCATCGTCGTCCCAGTCCCAGACCTTCGGGTGACCGCTCTGCCCCGTGAGCGCCCCGAGCTTTCCTCCTCCGCCCAGCACCGGGGGAGGCTTTCGCCTGCCCGTCACCATGCCGAAGAACACCTCAAATCAAACCTGTCCGTCTCCGTTGGCGTCCGCCATCCTAATCATCTCATCCACCTCCTCGTCCGTGACGGTCTCTCCGATATTGATCAGCACGTACCGAATCTCCGCAGCTCCCACGAAATTATTCTTGTCCAAGTCGAATGCTTTGAACGCGTCCCAGATCTCTTCGTGCTCGACCGTCATCAGAGGGCCACGACCAGGAGGGCCCAACCCATCATAACAACCCAAACCGTCCTTGTTCTCAATACTGTCGTCGGCACCCTTGCTAATGAGGAACTCTCCAATTCCTCCCCACGTGTCGTAGACCATCGCGTAGCGAAACGCGGTGTTGCCTTGGTCGTTGGCTTGGTTTATGTCGCAGCCTCTCCTCAACAAAAGCTCGATCATGCTTTTCACGCAGTTTTGACTCGCGATGATCAGCAAGGCATTGCCCTTCTCGTCCTGCGTGCCCACGCCAAACCCGGCGTTCAGGCTCTCCTTGAGCCTCCTGAGTCTTCCGTTCCTAGCCTGGCTGAACACCGTCTCCAATGGCGGCACCTCCAACCTCCTTGAGACCTTCTCCGCCTTCTCCTCGGACTGGACGGCCTGCATCTGCTGGTGATCGCAATGATTCAAAATGTTGGGGAACTTCTTCGAGACGATGACGAACTCTTCGAAAGTGACGACTCCGTCTCCGTCCTTGTCCGCCTGGGCCATGATGATGTCCGCCTTCCTCGCCACCTCTGAATCCGAGCTCGCCATGTGGTTCGCCTTGAGGATCTTGATGAGCTCGCCCTTGGTGATGACTCCGTAGCCTTCCTCGTCGAAGATCATGAAAGCGAACTTGACCTTGTCGCCCTTTCCTGCGCCCGTGAAGTTTTCCAGGCCGATCATGAACTCGCGGACGTCGATCTATCCGCTCCTGTCGTAATCGTACATTTGGAAGACCTTCTCGCACTGCGGCGAAGGGTCGATCTGCAGCACCTCACAGAACTTGGTGTAATCTATCATTCCGTTCTTGTCCTTGACCGTCGCCTGGAACCTCTTGTAAGCCAAATTGACACTCTCCGGCTTGAAGTTGTTGTCTCGCGAGAACTCGTCGAGACCCTGTTTCTTCGCATTCCTTACACCGCCCTGCCCTGTGGGCGGCAGGGTTCTGTGGAAGGTGGGTAAAAACCCTTCGGGGTCGATGAAGTTATCGACATCTTCGGCTAACATCCCTAACGGGGCTGGTTGGAATCGTGGTGGTCCGAATTTATTCCTCTCTGGCTGAATCCTCTTGAGATCTTGCAGCGTATCGTTAAGCTGGCTCATGACACTCCACATCTCTGACTCTTGCACTTTGATAGTTTCGAGGCGTTTTAAAATCTCCAACTCCACCCATAACACGTGCCCATCAACGGTTTCAACATCGCGAAGAACTTCGACAAGATTTTGGAGGACCAGCTCTTGTTCCACCCGTAGGGGGGCGCAGAGGAAGCCGGGCGGGGGCTTGGGAAATTCAGATGTACCGAGTTGAGACCGCGCCCGTTCTCTCTGAACTTTCAAGATTCTTTCGAAGGCTTCCACATCTCCGAAGTTGCACCATTGGCGTTGCAGGTAACAGGAACGCCAGGTAACAGGGACAACTTTACGGGGGTCGGGGGTCATCTTCTTGGTAGAGTCGGGCCATGGAATTAAAGCTTTCGCAGAGTTTAGGTTGAAGCGGCTGGCCACCGTGTCATTCGACGACTTTTTAATAGGGGTGGCATTGCCGTGGTTGGGCCCTTCGGTGTCGAATTTCTTCATTTTTTCGAGGTGGTGCACTCGAATGTGTGTCTTGGTTTCCGGGCTGGCTATTTGGAGTGAATGTATTGTGTTTACGAGGACGACACGTAAGGGGGTAGGTAACTTCCGGGAATAGTAGTTGTTCAAAGAACGAGCACTAAATTTCAGACGTCAGAGATGCGGGTATTCTAATTGGTATGTGAATTGTTCCAGTGAATTTCACGATCTTTGGTTGTGGGGGTCCATCTTCACATCGCACGAACCAATCAAAACTGCCTCTTTCACCCGCTCCGTTCCTCATAAATTCTCCTCTACCCATTTTTCCAAGCTAACAGCCACTGAATTTAACGACCCCCGTGCGTTTCGTCCTCGTAAGCACCTAAAACCCCACCCTTTTCACCTCCTCCCATGGCCTGCCAGAACATGTTTCTAAAACCCTTCCAAAAATATGCAGTCGCCACCGACATCCCCCTAACTCCACGCCTAGCCTCTCCTCGCATAATCGTAACCTCGCCCCGTTCGGCTAAGGTCGAGCCTGCTGAAGACGTTAGGCCTAAGTCGTCTGAGGACACTCCTCACGATCCCAACAAGACCAACCCTAAAAAACGCAAGGTGGAGGTCGCGTCTCTAATTGTAAACAAAGTTTCATACATAACCCCTAAACTTGAACCTTGTTTCCCGTGGATTCTTATAATCGCATAACCGTACTTTACATGGCTCGAAAAACAACATCTCGCAATTAGTATGGCTCTTAGTCCTCTAACGTTGACCTTCTGCATAGTCTACCTCACGTTAATTGCGCTTCACCAAATGCTCACATTTTACGCCATTTACGCATGGTCTGAGTCTATGATAACGATATTTTATTTCCCTATGATCAAAAAGAATTACGTTCCGAACTTGGTTCGACTTTTCACGACCCTCTTAAACGGGATCGGCGCTAACGTCACCGTGAACGAGATTCCGTCATGGTACACTAAGGTCTGCTGGGGACTCACTTTAATTTACATCTTAGCAATTATTTTGGTTTTTTAAGATCTCGAATCAGACGCACGTATTGAGAGAAACCCCGGAAGATAAGAATAGTGAATACGTTCTCATCTGCAAGTTGTCGTTTTTGCAAGAAAGTAAAGTTAATTGGAGGTTATATGTATAAAGTGAAAATTAAGGAGCATGTAAAAAATGGTGACTTCGTTGAAACTGTCAAAATGAGTATTACGGACTCATCAATGGCTCGAGATAGAATCGTCGAGGAGATTCAAAGGGGCGGGAATTCTTGTTGCGAGAAATTTTGTTTTTGGGTTTTCCATTGTCTGTCTTTGGCTTTTGGTTTTGGTTTTTGCATTCCAATGATGGTGGTACCATAGGCGCCAGCCGTGGCTTTTTTCTTTATTTGGGAAGGGTTAATTGGGGTTTACTTTTGGTTTATTCAGTATTTTGTTTGTTGCAGCGACGACGACAATGACGATGAAAGCGACTAGAAAAACGAGAACGGCGACGATAGTAATAACTTAGTAGATTCGAAGAAATTGGAGAAATGCACGATGAGGGTTAAAGAAGATGAAGACGTAGTTGAAGTTTATTTGGGGGTGGCTTTGAGACTAATGGTTAAGAGGGTGGCGAACAAAGAGGCCGAAAAGGCAGAGAAGAAAGTATTTGCTGACGCTGAAGCGGCTTTCGAGCAGATTGAGGATGAGTTGTAGTCAGTGTGGGTAAAATTAAATCGTACGAGAATATAAGATTTGATTTCAGAAACAACAGATTCCCACTACTGTTCACTCTCAATAACCTTCTTCTCCACAACCTTATACCCCTCAGGATTATTAACCTGCCACCTCCACGTATCCTCACAGCATTCTTCCACTCCTAACTCCGCTTTCCAACCTAACAACTCCTCGGCTTTACGAGGATCACAATAACAACTAGCAACATCTCCAGGTCGACGATCGACGATTGTGTAAGGGACGGGTGAGCCGGTTGCGCGACCCATGCCGTTGATTAAGTCGAGGACGGAGTAACCTTTGCCGGTTCCGAGGTTGACGGCTTCGCAGCCAATCTTCTCCGATCTTAATTTCTTGATAGCCTCCGAATGACCTGCGACGAGTGGAGAGCGAAGCGAGTCGAGGAGCGAAGCGACGAGTTAGTTTAGAATAAATTATTGATGCTCGTCGCTTCGTTCCTCCCTGCTTCGTACCTCTCGCCAAATCCACCACATGAATATAATCCCTAACCCCCGTCCCATCCTCCGTCTCATAATCCCCTCCGAAAACGCTAACCCTCTCCCTCCTCCCCACGCAAACCTGCGATATAAAAGGCATCAAATTATTAGGTATCCCCTTCGGATCTTCCCCAATCAAACCGGAGGAATGAGCACCAATAGGATTGAAATAACGGAGGATTAGGATGTTCCAGAATGAAGGAGATGAGGAATGACAATCACGTAAAAGCTCTTCTATAAATAGCTTCGTACGACCGTAAGGATTCGTCGACGTTAATTTCGCTGTTTCGGGAATAGGGAGAGATTCAGGATCACCGTAAACAGTCGCGGATGATGAGAATACGAAGTTTGGAACGGAGTGATTTTGAAGGCATTTTAGGAGGTTGATTGATCCGGCGATGTTGACGTCGTAGTATTCGAGAGGGATTTGGGAGGATTCGCCGACGGCTTTTAGGCCAGCGAAGTGGACACAGGTTTTTAGGGTTGGGAATTCGGTTAGTACTGAATTTAGCTTTTTGGGATCGCGGACGTCGCCTTCTCGGAAGTGGATTTGGCCGGGGGCTGAAGTCGCTCTTTTAACTAGTTGGTTGACACGGTGAAGGGATTCGGGGGAGGAGTTGCTCAGGTCATCGTAGACGACGAGGGACTGCAGCGAGCGTAGCGAGGAGCGGGGAGCGAAGCGAGCCGTGTTAGAAACGAGTAGCGACGAAATTGTTTGAGCATTCAGACTAAAGTAACGTCGCTTCACATTGTCCGTCCCTTAAATTGCCACATTCCCAGCTCGTCGCTTCGCTCCTCGCGACTTCGCACCTCGCCGGAGGAGAGGAGGTCGAGGCACGTGTGGGAACCGATGTAGCCGGCGCCGCCGGTTATCAGGATTGTGGGAGGGGGTAGGGAGAGGGTAGAGAGGGGGAAGTGGAGCAGGAGGAGGAGGAGGAGGGCGGTGACGTGGGACAGCATTTGTCTGCGTTGGGAGGCTGAGGAGGACGAGCGACGGGACGGGTGAGAGGTACGTCGTTGATCGTCGTCAAAATTCATCGACGCGTCGAACGGGCCTCTCGAAGCGCAGAAATGGAACGCGCGCGTGCGAGGCAGTGATCCGATTGTGCTGCTAGCGCTCCGTTGCTGCTGCAATCGACATGATCGAGAGGATTTCGCCGGAATGATGTCGACGCTAGAAAAGTTTGTTAACGTCCTCAGTTTAGTATGTCTCATATTGATGAGGGGTGTTATGCCCATGAGAGCTCGCACCTACAGTATAAAACTCAGGTGGAGTTGGATGAGTCCAAAAATGAGGGTCAACATTATAAATTGAGGGAAGAACATCTGAGAAAAGTAAGCAGTCAATTTCTCGAAATTTACGTAACACGATGTTCAAGTCTGTAGACTAAGAGTCTAATGAAGGTCATGAAAGCCATAAAATGAGTGTGAAGAGGGGATCGGAAGACGAGGGGGGTGAGGATGGCGATGAGATTATCGACAAATTGCCCACCATCACGACCACAACTTCGACGACAGTTTCAGCTGCTCCTGCGGCGACCGATCAGTCCATGCATAGTCCTGAGTTCAGGTGACACTTCGTTGATTTCGTACACGTGCAGACGTCGATGGCTTTGAGAGTGGCGACGAAGGGTTGGAATGTCGCGGCGGATGTGTTGATCGACGAGGGCGTGAGGAGCGGCGAGTTGATTGTTCACGGTGGGAATGATTTGACTTTAGAGGACGCTTACGCTCGAAGGGAGAGGCATGAGCACGTGACGCTGGTGATATTCTTTCTAAATATTACGAAGGTCGGACGTCGTGCCTGCTGCTACACCAGTCTCGTCGTTGTTGATATCCCCGAGGGAGTTGAGAACATCGGTTTTATGGCCTTCGATCACTGCCATAGTTTGACTACCGTATCTTTCCCAACGACGTTAAAATCAATTGGCGGATTGGCCTTCGGTTATTGCACCAGCCTAGAGAATGTCGATCTCTTCAACACAAACCTTCAAGAATTAGGATATCGTGCCTTCATGAATTGCTCAAACTTAACATCGATGTTTATCCTAGACTCGCTTCAAACGCTTGGTGAATGGGTCCTCGCGGACTGTCCCCTCCAGCATCATCGTCAACGACTGGCACAATGATGCAACATCCGAGGTAGTCGCCTACCTCCGCAGCTTCCAGTTGTAATCCGGTTCCTTAATCTCCCGTTACGTCAACTGCGCCAACTCCCCCACCAACACCCGCACCTCCACAAATACCTCAATGAAAAACTCTCCCACCTCCCCCAGATCCTCCCTCATCATCCATCATAACATTTAATAGCGGAGTTTACATGAAAATTATTTGTAATTCTAAAAAGTTTTTTTTAATTAATTCACCAACCATCCCACTCTCTCCCAATCTTCGTAACCATCTTCCTCTTCTCCGCTAACTTAACCAAACTCCCGATACTCTTCTTCGGCCATCCCTTCTGAATTAAATTTACTAACATCGGGCTTAAACTCCCTCCAGGATTAAGAGATGCTTGTAGGTCTATTTTCGTTCCTATGGAAATACCGTTAAGGTCTTTTAGGTTTGTGAATACCCAGGTTGTATCATCTGTTATGGAGCGGATGCATCCTTTACATACTTGTTGTTTTTTCATGTTGATGCTTTTATAGGTAACTTTAATCTCCCTCTTTTTCGTTTTCTTTACTTTCCTCTGTAACAAAAATTCCCTATCCTTAACAACCAAACCACCAGCGACTCTGTAACGTTGTTTAAGAATTCCGTTGTGGGATTTATCAACTTTTAATTCGGAGAAAGAGTGTAAATCGGCAACCCATTTTTTGCTTAATGAGATGTCGAAGAATGTTGACATTAATAATGGCATTGGAGTATCAACAATTGCTACACCTCGAACTGCTAACATTGAGGAGTTGGGTATAGTCTTTGAATATAGTGTTATGCCATTTCCGAATCCAACGTATTTCCATCCTACAAGATCATCTCCTCCTCTTCTGAACAACTGAACTGCATTGCCTGCGATGGGAGGATCAGATTGAATCATTATTGACCATAGAATTATGAAGATTAGGCAGAGGAGTTGTAAACCAAAGGAAGATGAAGTATCACGTGTGAGATCAGGGCGCTCCATGGTCTTGGTAGGGGGGGGGGTGGTGGGGGTAAAAAAAGGAAGAGATTTGTATTGTTGCGAGCTTGGGGGAGTGGGCTTTAAATTGCTTTTAAGTTCAATAGTTGTGACGATGGTGTACTGAAGCGCTTATTCAATAACGTGAAGGATCGTAGTTTGAACGATGATTTGAAGGGTGTACGGTAGAATGTTAAATCGAGAAAGATTTGATCCATAGGATTCACCCTCGACTTTGGCAGGCGAATTGAACTATTTCCATTCTTTATATTCATCCCGTGAACGCGTCAGCATACGAGCTACTTCTCCGCGCAACCGTGCACATTTTTCTCTAGGGTACCCCACTCAATCAACCTCACCATCTACAACCCAATCCCTCCTCCAAGAAGAACTACGCCCGAGCAAACCCCATGCCCCCTTCCTCCCCTGCCTTCATCCAACTCCAGCGTCGTGCAATTCAATGTTCCTTCTCTTCCGTCTTCCATGTTTCTAGAACTGGAGGGTCTAAGACACAAGCGAATCAATTCGAGAACATATTCATGATAAGCGTAGGAGCGCCTGTCGTTCTTCTTGGTGCGACGGGGTATATGAAGTATTTCGGTGTTTTTGGAATATTCAATAAGTTAATTAAGAGAGATAAAATATAAGTCATTCTTAAATAAAAAACGACACCTTTCCATTACTCCTTAAACTGAAAGCATTAACACTTCATCGACTCGTCCATATGACTTTCAGGATTTTCCCAGTCAATGAATCTATAACCTCGATTCTGATCGTGATAACTGCAAGACCCCGCATTATCATCATTTCCAATCGCCCAAATAATATCCGAATCGTCAGAAACAATACTAGCATTTTCATCTGCGTAAGTCTTGAAGAGGTTACCAGAGACGAGAGGACGTGAAAAAGAGACTTCCAACCTTCCATCGTTTGTTAATTTTACGCTTTCATCATTTATCTCGAGATCAGTACTAACAACAGGTGGACCAGTATACAACTCTGCAAACATCGTCCTAACCCCCCCCCAACACTACCAACAACAATATCAGCACCTAACATCCCAAAGTTTGTGTGTTTACTCGTCAACTTCTCTGCGTAAGTTTCATCGTAACTTCGACCTTTAGGACGAAATCCTAAAGCAACCCACGTAGATTCTGATGAGGCGGGTGCGGAGATTGTTACGTTCAAGAGAGAGGAGACGGGGGAGAGAGACCAAGTGAGGTGATAGTCGGATGCTTTGTTTATAATGTAGCAGTGTTCAGTAACTTCCTTTGTTTTCTCCTCCTGAACTTTTAAACGTTGAGATAAAAAGGGACAACCGCTCTTCTTAACTTCAACAGGTTCAACGGGTTTCCTGTCCTTCCCCGTAAAGTCACAGCCCGAACCATACACGAGAGTCTCATCGTGTACGGGAGGTGGACCAACCCTTTCAAGATCAACCATTAAATGCTTCGAGTGAGAATGATTTTCTCCTCCGCTCATCTGGAGAAACGATTTAAGCGTATCCTCCTCAGGATTATGAGTTATCGTCCAGTTAGCACAATCACAACGGGAACACCCTTCCATAAACGGGTTCATATTAAGTTTATAAAATCTATTAACACTTATTTCCATAGCGCCAGCGTCGTCTGAATCATAACAGAATGTTAAACTATTTTCGGTTTGGGATTCGAGATTGAACCGGTTATATCTTGGAGGTGAAGACCCTGTTAACTCTGAGCTCTCCGTAAATTTATCCAGCCAACCGCAATAGTGGAGATCGCCAGCTAATATGCCGTTGTCTATTGAGGGATCAGGGGTGGAACTGACGTAGAATCGTTGGAACCCCATGTCTACTCCTTCGAAATTTAACTCGTTCTCGAAGAGGTAATCGAGGGAGGTGGGAATTTGGGAGATTGAGAATTGGAAGGGGGTTTCCCAAGGGCCTGGGGAGATGGACGGGGTTAGTAGATATTGGAGTTTTAGTTGTGGTCGGACAATCTCACCTAGCATGGAGAAGGTTGGGACCCCTTGCCAGGTTCCTAGGAAGGCTTCTGGAAGTGATAACGCCATGTTGGTTGGTTGAGGGTTGATTGCGTCTGGAAGAAGAATGGATGATTCTGTGGAGGTTACGTGAAATGTTTTATTCTATGTTTTCTTTGGCAAAGCTCTGAACTGCGAGATCTTACCATTTTGCTGTTCCCAACATCCAGCTTCAAAACCGATCTGAAAACCGATCGGAAACATCCAACCCGCCGTCCCATCCTGGGACTTTCGCCAGCTCTATCCCCCGCGTTTCCCCAGCGTCTGGAAAATCCCCTTGACATCCTCACAAACTGCACGCAGAATGCTCTCCCTGTTGCTATTGCAACCGTTGCTGCTGCTGCTAGTTCGAACGGAGGCCACACCCACAACCTACAAACTTGACCTTGTTACTTCTGCCACCACCACATTCGACGGCATCGGCGCAATCAGCGGGGGGGGAGGCGAGACAGTGCTCCTTCCTAACTACCCAAAGCCGCAGCAAACTGAGATCTTGGACTTTCTGCTCAAGCCTAACCACGGCGCCTCTCTTCACATCCTTAAAGTCGAGATGGGGGGCGATGCGCTTTCGACTGACGGGGCCGAGCCAAGCCACATGCGCACCGAATTCGAGACTCCGAACTTCCATAGAGGCTATGAATGGTTTATGATGAAGGAAGCGAAGAAGCGCAACCCCGACATCAAGCTCTACGCGCTGCCGTGGGAGTGGCCGCTGTGGGTCGGGCAAAACAACTCAACCAGTCCATACACTAATCTGAGCAAACCGTTACTTTACGTCAACGAGTGGTTACGCGGAGCCGAGGAAGTCCACAACCTCACTCTGGATTATGTCGGCATTTGGAACGAAAACGAGTGCAACCCAGATTATGTCATAGCGCTGCGCGCAATGCTTGACGACTCAGGTCATAAAAACACAAAAATCATCGCCCCCGACCAGTTTGGAACGACAGTGCCCGATTTCCTTCTCGCCCTCGAAAATAACCCCTCGCTCGCTTCCGCCGTTCACGCCGTAGGGTTTCACTATCCCGATTCCAACCCTTCAATCCCCCAAACTGCTCAAAAGAAGTACCGCCTCTGGGCCTCCGAAGACGACTCAACAGTCGACCCACCGCTCTCAGCTCCCCCCACGCCTCGTCCTCGGGCGCAGCCTGGGGGCGCCTGTTTAGCTCGAACAATAAACCAGAACTTCGTTCAAGGAAACTTAACAGCAACAATCGTCTGGAATCTAGTCATGGCAAGATACCCGCAGCTGCGTTGGGATTACACAGGGTTAGTCGCGGCTACTGATCCGTTTGGAGGTCACTACGAAATTCTACCTCCCGTTTGGGCTGCAGCTCACACCTCGCAGTTCACTGCGCCAGGTTGGAACATTTTAAACGTAGGAAACGGTTCAGGTTGGCTCGAATTAGGTGGAACTTACGTTTCTTATATAAACGATAGTGGGGGGTTTAGTATAGTTGTGGAGAAAATGGACGCTGATCAATCAAACTGTGAACGTGGTTCTCGTCCGGATGAAAGAATCGGGGTTACTTCAGTTGAGAATGCTACGTTTGAATCCCTGATGGAATAGTAAACGATTCTCTCGTTCTCTGGGTTTCTCACTTCGGCGGTTCCGAATCCGACGAAGATCTTTTCATACAGAACCCCGACGTACCTGTCGTGAATGGAGAAGTAACTCTCAAAATCCTCCCCAACCACGTTTACACTCTTAGTACACTACGTACAGCTAAGAAAGGGAGTACAATCATCACCTCAATGGGTTCATTTCCGTCAACTTATACAGATGATTTCGAAACCTGTACGCTAGATAGTATCCCTAAATTCATTGCCCCAATGGCGGGGAGTTTCGAATGTGTAACTTCTAGTAGTGAACGTTCAGGCATAGTACTACGTCAAACAACCCCAGCAAAGTCTATATGCGATCGCGGTGATGTTCTACCATACGTTATAATAGGCGATGGTTTCAGAACATCATATAACATTTCAATTTATGTTTTACTACCGAAATCAATTAATACAAGAAGTGGTGCGTTTGTAGGAGCTCGAACTAAAGGACCCGTAGGCGCCAACAATGGAGCTTCGGGTATGGATGGTGTATTTTTCGCGGTTAATGAAGTGTCTTGGTGGGTTACGCTGAATGTAAGCGCTTTGAATGAAGCTGAGGAAGTTGTGGCGAGTGGGGAATTACCGGAGGAGGCGGGCTGTGAAATAGGAAAATGGTGGGAATTAAGATTAATCGTAAAAGATACTAAAGGAATGGCGTTCGTGAACGGTGTGGGAGTCACTGGAGAAGCGTTTGAGATACCTGATCCGGAGGAGGAGAGATCTACTGGACCGGTCGAAGGTGATGTGATTGATTTGGGGCCTGGTGGATATGCGTCGTTTGGAGCTGTGGGTTATGCGGAAGTGGAGTTTGATGATTTGATAATTTGGAGTGCTGATGGGGTGTAATAAATGAAGAACGAATGATTTTAGTATTGTACAAAAGGCTGTACAAAGGGCTGTTTTAAATTATTAATCTATTCTCAATAGCAGGGGTTATCTTATGCTAGACTTGATTTTTTCCCTTTATTTGACTTCTCTCGAAGTCTCTTCTTTCCATGTTCCAGGTCCAGTTGTCCCTTCGGATTTGTCTGGGTTTGGGGAAGAAGGCCTGGGGGGGAGCGAAGCGAAGCGAGCGTTAGAGAGAGTGGAGGGGTGGGGGGGGTAGGGGTGGAGTGGGGGAGGGAGAGGAGTGTGTGTTCTCAGTCGCATTATTGCTACTGCTTTGGAACCATCTGGGGTATCTGCATGACGCTCCTCTTACGGTCGCCCGAGGGATTCGTTTTGATCAGAATTAGTCTATACGTCTTGAATATATCATCATCGAGCACAAATTCACTCCCTAAACTCGTCTGCTGTTGCTCGCTTAAAAACTCTTACCCAGTGAGTCAAGTGAACCAAACTACCAGCGACGGTGAAGGCACCGGCAATGATTATTAATCCGGGGGCGGATTGCCAGGGCATTCTGTGTTAAAGAAGAAAAGGGTTAAAGGGGAAGTTATAAAAACAGAATTGAGCACGCAGGAGCAGGGGAAGAGGAGGGCTGCGACTAAACCAACAATGATCCATGATATACACATGATAGTCATCAAAGATCGCAATAAGTAACAAGAAAGAGCCGTGATCAGGGTAAATCCTCTCTCCGGTCCCGTCGAGTCCCCCCCCACTCCACGTTCAAGTGATGAAAAACCCAACCCAATGAGTGATCCCAACGAGCGATCTCCGACCAATCTCAAAACCCTTTCCCAACGTTCCCAACCGATCCCATATTCGCACGGTGTGTTCGCACACCCTCTCCGGTAACCGCTACGCAATCTCAAACACCTACGCACTTTTATTCAAAAAGTGCACGAGCTTTTTTGGTGTGCACACAGTGTATGTACTCATCATCCACCCCGCTCCCTCCAGTCCTCAATATACCCTACCTCGTTAAGAATCCATATTTTGGTCATCGTTTGAGGAACGGGAAGGATGTTTATTTATAGGATCCTGAAAATCGACGATATGGCAAATCCGAATCCTGTCTTTGTCGCACCAAATCTCTCTCCACAAGCACTGTACGATCGTGTAGCGTTTAAAACTGGCACCATCTAACCACAACTTCCCCCCATTCCTACCGCCTCCCCTCACATTCCCCTCAATCATTCAATTGCCCCCTAAATCGTAATCTAATCCTAAAACTCCGCTCCCCCACTCTCCCCTCTCTCTCCAACAGTCACCCCAACGCTCCTCCATATTTTGCCTCTCAACCATGTCAATTAAACTCCGTGATTTAATCCGCTCCGTTCGGTCATGTAAGACCGCAGCTGAGGAAAGGAGTGTTATCTCTCGAGAATCAGGTAAATTATAATCAACAAGACGAACGCAATCTCCTCCTCGCTAAACATGTTAAACATGCCCACACTGTCGAAACATCTAACCCTCCCCCTCCTCCCTTCTAAAACTCCCCCCCCTCCAGCCATGATCCGCACCGCAATCCGCGAAGAAGCAGATCAATTCCGCCACCGCAATGTCGCCAAGCTCCTCTTCATGCACATGCTCGGCTACCCCACCCACTTCGGTCAGCTCGAGTGTTTGAAGTTGATAGCTAGCCCGCACTTTCCGGAGAAGAGGATTGGGTATTTAGGGTTGATGTTGCTTTTGAGTGAGGAGGTGAGAGGGAGATTGAGATGGGGGAATATTAAGAGAGATATGGGGAACGAGGGGATGTAAGGGGTTTGGGGAATTTGGGGTAGTGGGGGAGGTGGTGGGGCGAGACAGGGCAAACGATCAAGGATGGGGGAAGTGGTGGTTACCCCCGTGCGGTGTTGGTTCGTCTCGCTTCTCGCTTCCGCTCTTGTCTCGTTTCATAAAAAAGATCGAAAATATTTATTTTTACACCCCCTAACTCCCCTCGCTTCGCTCTCCGCTTCGTCCTCTCCAGGCCGACGTCCTAATGCTCGCTACTAACTCCTTAAAAAACGACCTTAATCACTCCAACCAATTTATTGTTGGCCTCGCACTCTGCACTATCGGCAACCTTGCTACCCCAGACATGTCCCGTGATTTGGCCACGGAAGTTGACAAACATCTTAGGTCAGGGAGTCCTTATATTAGGAAAAAAGGTGAGAGGAGCGAAGCGACGAGTTACGAGTTCAGTATTTCTATAATTCAGCTGCGCTTTCATCGCTACGCAATTCTAACACGTTTACAAAAATCTTCACGCGACTCGCTACGCGCAGCCGCCCTAGCCATGTCCCGCTGCCTCACAAAATGCCCCGACATGGTCGAAGACTTCGTCGAAAGAATCGTCTCCTTACTAAAAGACCGCTCCCACGGCGTCCTCATTACAGCCGTACAACTCATGTCATGCGTCTGCACCATCGATCCCGAAATAGGTAAATCATCTTTCATACGTCTCGTACCGTCTTTAGTGCGTTTACTTAGGAATCTTTTGAGCATGGGGTATAGTCCGGAGCATGATGTTAGTGGGATTAGTGATCCTTTTTTGCAGGTTCATTTGTTGAGGTTGATGACGGTTTTGGGGGAGGGGAATGAGGAAGCGAGCGAACAGATGAACGATATTCTTGCTCAGGTGAGAGTCGGAGCGCGGAGTGATCGAACGAGGAGCGAATGCAACGAACGTTTTTAAATTGCGGAACGAGCTTTCCATGCTAACCTTCAACGCTTCACATTCAATCTCATCCCCAGGTCGCTACGAACACCGAAACCGCTAAAAACGCCGGCAACGCAATCCTCTACGAGTGCGTCCAATGCATCATGACCGTCGAGTCAGAGGAAGGACTCAGGGTCCTCGCCATCAATATTTTGGGGAGGTTTTTGCTTAACAGGGATAATAACATTCGTTATGTTGCTTTGAATACGTTGGGGAAGGTCGTTTTGCAGGTGAGGCGAAGCGACTAGCGAAGCGATGAGTTGAGCGGCAGCGAGGAGCGAAGCGACGATGTATTCATGATATTTCAGCGAGGAGTGGAGCGACGACGTATTCGTGATATATATTTTCAGCTCGTCGCTCCACTCCTCGTTTTCGCTATCTCCACCATTAACACGCTCGCGCTTCGCTCCTCCTTGCAGGATTCGGCTGCCGTCCAACGCCACCGCAACACCATCGTCGACTGCCTGAAAGACCCCGATGTGTCCATCCGCACCCGCGCCTTGGACCTGATCTTCAAGCTCGTCAACCCCGACAACGTTGAAGGTCTAACTGCGGAGCTCCTCAACTACCTCATAGTCTGCCAGGCAGAGAGCAAACCAGAAATCTGCACCCGCACGCTTGAAGTTGTTGACAAGTACTCGCCTAACGAAAAGTGGAGAGTAGGTGAGAAGCGAAGAGGAAGAGCAAGAATTGAAGGTCGTAAATGTACACTATCTTAACACACGCTCGCTACACTACACAGACACCCTCATTACCCTCCTAACCATCGCGGGAAAAGACTGCGACGACCGCGTCCTAAGCGCCTCCAGCACGTACATCGCGAGCTCCAGCGACGGGGTCAAGGCGTACGCGGTTCACAAGCTCGTCAAGGCCATGAGGGACGATGACGGAACGCAGGAGGTAAGGAACTGCGAGGAGCGAAGCGACGAGCTGGGAATGCGTTAATTCCGTTCGTTATTCGACTGCGCTAATAGCACCGATCTATATATCTACGCCACTATCACCGCAACGCAATTCTAACTCGTTGACGCCAATCTTCATGCGACTTGCTACGCTCGTCGCAGGGGTTGCTTATTGTGGCGATTTGGTGTATTGGTGAGTTCGGAGACATGCTCCTACAAACGTACACGTCGGACAACGGCGTGTCATACCAGGCCCTCGAGGCCCTCTCTGTGATCTCCGAAGTCGAAGGCGTCATCAAACAAGTGACCTGCACGGACGCCATCCGCCAGCGCGCCCTCACCTGCTTCGCGAAGCTCACCGAGAGGTTCACCCACTGCGACGCCGGGGTCATTCAGAAGCTCAGGGTTCTAGTGAAGAAGTTCACGGTCAGCATCAACCTCGAACTGCAGATCAGGGCGTGCGAGTACAGCAACTTGATCTCGGAGGGAGGTGAGGACGAAGCCGAGCGAGGAGCGAAGCGACGAGCTGGTAGTACTGGTAGTAGCTCATCTCCGCTACTTTCGTCGTTACTAAATTCTAACTCGTTGTCGCTTCGCTCCTCCGCTCATCGCAGGATCAGGCAAGGGATCCTTGGCGAGGATGCCCGTAGTGGACCCGAAGGTCGCGGGGAAGAAGTCGTTGAGGGGAAGCATGAGCTCCGGTGGAATGGACATTGGAGCGATCGCGAACTCGACGGTGCCCGTCGGAGGTGAGAAACGAGAGACACATCCTCGCATTAAGAACATAACTAACTAACTCATCGTCGCAGCCGCCCCCGCCCAGCAAGTCAGCGGCGATCTGCTCGACCTGCTCGACCTCGGAGGCCCCCCCGCCCTGCCGCCGCCCCCGCCGCAATCCAAACCACAACCACCCAAGCCCGCCCCCCCCACCCAGACCACCGACGCGGACCTCCTCTCGGACATCTTCGCGGCTCCCATGCCCTCCGCGCAGCCGAACGTCCCGG
>BLQM01000116.1:59344-71784 GCA_012489335.1 Triparma laevis f. inornata
AAACTTCGTCAATATCTTGAGCAGGAATTTCCTCAACAGAAAAATTATACAACTCACTGTATTCGGATAATTGTTCTATGTTGCCTTCTCTATTTTTTCCAAAATGATGGTCATATCCAATAATTAATTTAGAGGTATTAAGTTGATTTACCAAAACGTCTCTAACAAAACTTAATGCACTTAATCTCGAAAACTCTTTGCTAAAAGGATGAATAATTAAATAATCTAGCCCGGTTTTCTCTAACAATTCTGATCTCTCATCAATAGTATTGATTAACTCTAAAGAGGAATCTTTTTGTAAAACCATTCTTGGATGTGGAAAAAAAGTAAGCAATACAGACTCACCCCCTCCCCCATCACAAAATCCCCATGAACACCCCTACCGCAGACATTGAGAATTTAACCCCTCAAAACCCATCCGAATCAAGCTCCTCCAACAACAACTCCTCCAACCCAACCGGAGGCCCCTCGCCTGCCTCGTCCAAGAAGGACAAGAAGGACAAGGACAATGACGCCAAGAAGAAGGACAGGAAGCGGAAGAAGAAGGACAAGAAGAGAGGGAAGAAGAACGGAGAGGACCATGGGAATCCAGATGGGGAGCATGATCATGGAGAGGATGAGCACGGGCAGGAAGAGCATGATGGCGAAGGAGGGGAGGGAGGTGAGACAGCAGCACGAGCAGCAGTAATCATAAAAGAAGACATCGCACACACCACACATCTAACTAACACTAAATAACTAACTGCACAATACAAACAGACCCACACAAGGGACCCTCATCGCCGCCCCCCCCAGCAGCTCAATCGCCTTCCAAAAAGACGCCAAAGACGCCGAAATCCCCCAAGCACCACAAATCCCCCGGAAAATCGTCGAAAAAGAAGACCCCCTTGAAGGACGTCGAACCAGAAGACACCGACACCGACGACGACGGCAATACCAACACCGATACCAACACCGATCCCACAGAGGACGTCGCCGAAATCGACATCGAAGCTGAAACCCAACGCCTCAAAGACCTCGAAGAAACCCTCGAAAACAACAAAGCCGAGGCCCTCCGCCTCCGCACAATCGTCGAGAACAGCCGCCGAGTAATGCTCGACAGAAAGGCAGAGAGCTTAGAGGACACCCTGAAAAACTTGGACAAGGAAATCACAGAAAACCGTGAAAAACAACAGTCCAACCACGAGACATTGGGGAAAATGCAGAAAGACGAGCTCGACGTTTTGCTGATGGAAGCGAAGTTCGACGCGGAGGTTCACGAGGTCGAGAGGGATTATGCGTTGGATGAGATTGTTTTGAGGAAGATGGAGTTGGATAGGATAAGGCAGAGGGCGCAGTTGCTTGAGGAGCTCCAAATGGACCGACTCGCAGCGTTAGAAGCCGTCGACGAGGAGAGGGTCCGAAGAAAGTACGAGCAGGTGAGAACAAGGAGCGATTCTAAATGAACGAGTTCACGTTATATTAACCCCCCCCTCCCCACTCGCAGGAGCACAAGCTTGAAATTCTACTCGGCCGCATTCCTCACTTGCACGAGGCCGGCATTACGGCCGATTCGCTGAAGGACAAGACGGATTACATCATGGGCGATTACGATGACGAGGAGGCCGAGGACCAGCAGGTGTATAGGCTGGGCGATATTAGCAACAAGATGAGGGAGGAAAAGCACTTGAAGGATATGGAGGAAATGAGGAAGGATAGGAAGGACTGGATCGCAGAAAGACTCGAGCTCATCGAGGAGAAGAGGCTTCTCGGCCAGGAACGGGAGAGGCTGATGAAGCTGGAGACCAAAGGTCGAGATTACTTGGTCAAGGTTGAGTTGGGCGAGGAGGAGGAGCGTGTAGACGATATCGGCGACGTCAAGATCGACGTCGGTGAATTATTCGACGAGGAGGAGGAGGAGGAAGAGAAAGGGGAGGACAAGAAAGAGGAAGAGGGGGACAAGAAAGAAGAAGAGGACGAAAAGAAAGAGAAATCAGAAGATGCCGACGGCGAAGGGAAGAAAGTCGAGGAAACAGGAACCTCGGAAACGGAAACAGAATCTCAACCCGAACCCCCAACCCCACCCGCCCTAATCGAACCAGACTGGAACAAAATTCTCACCGCATTCTACGAGAAGTACAACCCCACGAAAACCAGCGAGGTCCCAACGGTCTTGGAGAAGAAAAAGACGGTCAAGGAGCGCGAGAAGGTTTTCGCCAAGTTGGCCAAGAAGTACAACTGCGACGACCCCCTCATCGCCGAGCGTGAAAGGCTCGACACCCTGAACAAGGATAAAGAGGAAGAGCACTCCAAACAAATTGCCAAGTACGACACCCAGTTGAAGGCCTGGGAGGACAAAAAGGCCGCTGCCGCCAAACCCGAAACCCAAACCCAAAATCCCTCACCACCCCCTTCGCCCAAAATAAAACCCAACCCACTGCCCCCCGGCATTGCCAAGATCACCCGCCAAGTAGAACTCCAAATGCCCAAGTCTGAGACGAACAAGATCCAGCTCTTGGACCAGTTCAACCAGCTCAGCAAGGAGATGGAGTGGATAGAAAGTCAGAAGCCTAAGGCCTGGGAGGACGCCGAGAGCAGACTGGACAGGCTGGACGAGTAGAAGGAGAACAGGCGCAAGAAGGCCTACAACAACGAGTTCGCCGCCTTCGACGACATGCAGGCGACCCGTCAACACGAGAAGCTGCGCCTGGAGAAGCAGAAAGAGCTGCACCAGACGTGCCTTGACATTCAGAAGGAGGTGGTGGAAGAAGCCATCAAGGGCATCTGGATCGAGATCCTTCGGCTGGCCAAGTTCAGCGAGAGGGAGAGCAACGAGTGCATCTTCTTCGCCCTCAACTCCGTGTACTCAAACCCTACCAAGAAGGCCGACCCGCTGGGCTCCTGGCGCCCGAGTATGTGGTACGGGAATCTGATGGAGTTGCAGAAGGATCGCAAGGTACGCCGAAAACGACAATGATTATCCTTACCCTTACTCAAAACCCCACCCTAACACATTTTCTCCCTCCATTTAAAAACACACAGAGGGTGGACGAGAAGGTTCTAGGAACGTCCGTCTGCCGTCGCACCCAGAAGCTCAGGGAACACTTCATCAACAACGACGCTATTGGCGCCAAGAAAGTTGACAAGAGGGTCAAGGTTGACGACCTCCGCATTCCCAGCGCCGAAGATGTCGACGTCACAGTGGTCTCCCTGAACAAGAATGTCCCCCCAAAGGACACTGAGAACTTGCCCGACTTCACTCGAAAAGAGAAGGAGTACTGGAACCTGGTGACCGCATCTGAGCTCCTCCTACCCCTGCCCCGCGGCATCGGCTGCGTGACCAAAGTCAGCACGGGAACGTACAGCAGCGGCGGCTCGCCCAAGGTGATGCCCACCTGCGGCACCACGAAAGGCGCCATCCTCGTGTTCTACCTCGAACCGCGCACGAAGACCACCAACCTAATTCGGCAGATGAACGAACTTCCCAAGCAAATGCAGTGCTCCATCAACAGCATCCAACTCAGTGGCGACAGCAGCAGCCAGCTGCTGACCCTGGACGACAACAACATAATCCGCCTCTGGGCGTTGGAATCGAAGTCCGGAAAAGGCGATGGCAAAGACCACACCCGAGATGCCTTCCCCGAAAAGATCAAGGACTACAACCCCCCCATTCCTGCAATGGCGCTGACCCTGACTGGCAGCATGCTCCGCCGTCCCGGCTTCAAGGATTCCACGGTGGAAGACCGCGTCGTTAGTAAATACGAATCCGAAAACAGCGGCGGCGGCTTCCTGGGCATCAACTCCAAATCCGCCAAGCAAAAACAAGAAGAGCTGGACGAACTCGCCAAGATTTACAGCTACGAGGAGGTGAGAAGGCGCGAGGAGCGAAGCGACGAGCTAGGAATGCGTCCATTCCGTACGTTCTTCGACTGCGCTGTAGCTCCAATCTAGATATCGACGCAAGTGTCACCGCAATGCAATTCTAACTCGTTGACGCCAATCTTGATGCGACTCGCTACGCTCTTCGCAGACCGAGGAAGACCTGATTCCCACCACGGTTGGGTTCCACCCGGCCATGACCTTAATGGCCACCCAATGCTGCCTAGTGGTTGGTTGCAAAAACGGCGAAATCGTCAAGTGGAACAACATGTCGAAGGTCCCCGGCGAAACGACCGTGAGCAGGTACGAAGTTGCGAGGAGCGAAGCAACGAGCCGGGAATGTGACAATTACGTTCTTGATTTATCTATATTAGTCTAAACGCTCAAGACGCTTTCATTTGCTACGTAATTCTAACTCGTTAGCTCAAAACTTCGACTCGCTACGCTTGTCGCTCGCAGCAAAAACGTCATCTACGGCAAGCCTGTTCCCAGCACCGAACCCGGCGACCCCACGAACGCCGACCCCGCCCCCATCTACAGCATCAACAAGAAATTCAACGAATGCCCGAAGCGGGAGTATTTCAGCTACCACAAATCGCCCATCATCAGCTGCCATTTCGTCAACCACATGTCCCTCTCCATGGTCAGCGTCGACGAATCGTCGTTTTTGGCGCTGTGGCCTTACGAGGAAACTCAATTCACGGGACATACTTGGTTCACGCCAAAGGTCAAGGTGAAGCTGAATCTTTTAACCTCCGACGACGCCTCTGAACCGACGATAATATCTACTGAGCTGAGTTCTTCCGGCAGTGATCTTTTCATATTGTCCCACCACAACCCCACTTCGAATTCCAGCTTTCTGCAGATTTCCATATTCTCCTTGACTCGTTTAACGTTCCAACCACAACTAATCAAGCACAGCTTGAGATCGAAGCCGATGACTAAACCGAGTATCAGCGTCGCGCCCGCTATTAATGCGCTTGGAACGGACTATGTTACTTTGACCGTTAATAGCGAGACGAGGATATACAGCGTGAGCAGTTCGGAGGAGGTGAGACGCTGCGAGGACGAAGTGGCTGAGAACGAGCTACCAACATGATATTATGCGCTTACGTAATCTGAATGCGCGGGTAGCCTTAGACTAAATGCACAAGCAGCTTGAGGAGTTGAGTACGCAATTCTCATTTCTAACTCGATAATGCTTGTCGCTACGCTCGTCGCAGGTTTTGCCGGGAGGAAAGAGAATATCTACGCACGGAGAGGTGGTGCTGAGCGCGGAAGTCAGCGGAGGGTTTGATGTTCTGGTTATGGAGACGCCGAATTTGAATGGGCGTTTGTTGGTAAATATTCTTGGATACGAGAAGTGCGAGAACTTCGGAAGCGTTAAAAAGTTGAGTAGGAGGTTTGATATTGATGAGAAGCTGAGCGTTGAAGGTGGCTATGAAGTCCTAGGATGGTTAGATTTTAGGAGCATAATCCTGAATGTGGTTGAGGACGTTTTCAAGGTGGGAAAACAAACGAAGAAGGAGGAGAAGAAAGAGGAGAAAAAGGAAGAGGAGAAGATCGTCGTTGAAGATCACTTCTTAGGCGAAGAAAACCTGGGCACTGTGGAGCCCGTCCGATTGAAATAAAAAAAGATGTAGCATACTATTTGTACTTTAAACATGACTCTAATCTTCTAATATTAGACCTCCTCTATTCTATTTCTTTGTATCACGCTCCTCCAATTCGGTCTTCAAACCCTTCACCTCGGTCTTCAAATTGGCGACCTGCCTTCGGAACAAGCCCATCTGGCGCTCAATCGACGAGCTCATCTTCCCGATCTCACTCGCTATGCTGTCCTTCGTGCTGATCTGCCTCTCGTTCAATGCCTCGAACAAGTCCTCAAGCTTCTTCTCCCTCTCGGCGTTGGCGTCGACCCTGGGAATTTGCAGGGCTTGGCCCTCTGGGATCCAAATAGTGTCCTCCTTCTGCACGCATTCGTCGACGAAGGTCTCGGCTCCGTTGAACTCTGTGTCCTTCTTGTTCTCCAAATAAATGACGAAGTAAATGTAGTCAAATATGTTGTGCTCCGAGGCGTTGTGGTACGCGAACCCTGCGAATCGAATTCGAATATGAATATGAGTTAGAATATAAATGATTGAAGTGAATCCTACACATACACATACTACATATATACATTTTAATATACATATAAATAATGCCCCCCCCCCCGCACTCACCTTTACCCCCCATCTGCTTCATGTCCTCAAAGGCGTCCCTGCTCAAGCCACACACGAAGCACCTGTTGTTACTCAATTCATTCCTCTCGTTCTGCTGCTCCCTCAAGGCGCTGAAGGTGTCCAAAATGATACCGAAGATGATGTTCAGCAGCAGCACGATGATGATGATGAAGAAACTCAGGTCGAAGAGCAGCCTCGCCCAGTAGTGCAGGTTGTCCTCCATCTTGGGAATGTTCTCTAAATCCCCGCTGATGTAGTCCCCGATTCCTCCTCCGTACATCAGTCCATTCCTGACGAAACTCTTATAGCAGTCGATCATGTTCTCGCACTCGTTGTAGGCATCGTCGCCATCGCCGGTGGTCATTTCCCCAGTGTTGTGGAAGAAGAAGAAGCCGATCAAGGTGAATGCGTAAATGATGATGAGGCCCAGAATAGCCGTCATCATGAGCTGGTTCCCGGGGATCGTCACACTCTTCATCACGGCATTCAAAGTGGGCGACATGGGAACGATGGTGAAGAGCTGGATGGCGTAGAACAGCGGGTACTCGGCCGAGTACTTGGTTCCCAGAATCGCGCTTGCAAACATGATCGCGTAGAACCCCATGATGCCTTGAATCTTCCAGATGAAGCTGCGACGAGCGTAGCGACGAGCATAGCGAGGAGCATGAGGATTGGCGATAACGAGTTAGAATTGAGTAACGACGAAAGTAGCGGAGACCACGAGAAGCGAAGCGACGAGATGCATAATACTGTCGTCAAGATCGTCGCTCTGCTCATCGTTCAAGACAACGTGGTCTCTACTTTACTCGTCGCTTCGCTCCTCGCAGTAACTCGTCAGAATTAAGTAACGACGAAAGTTACATCGACGCTAAGGCTGAAGCTACTAGTGCAGTTGGATTACGACCCTAATTGACGTGTTCCCAGATCGTCGCTTCGCTCCTTGCTGAGACTCACCTGTACCAGAACAGGAACTTCGTGCTGTAGCCGACGCTCACGCTCACTCTGTTGATGCTGCTAAGGCAAATGAACACGTTGACGCAGTAACTCGTCATCAAAGCGTAATAAGGAAAACCACCAGAGTGGAAGACCTCGTCACCGTAAGCGATTCTAGCGATGTAGCTGCCGAAGAAGATCAACGCCGCAAAGCCTATGGGCCCCGTTAACGAGCTCAATAGCGCATTCCTCTTCTCGTTGAAGGTCGCCCCGCCGAAGAACTTCGCTCTTTTCCTGACCCTGACCATCTTCTTGTACTGGACTGGGAGCTTGAACACAGCAATGTGAACGAGCTTCAACAGAGCCAGAATAGAGTTTGCCCCGCCAAAAAATTGCGTGTAATTCGCCAGCTGACTGTCCGAATACGAAGGACGTTTCGCTCCCGCTTCGTACTTGAGACTTATCATCAGCAGAAAGTTAATGATCAACGAAATTAAGAACGTCAAGTTGTTCAATTGATTCGTGCTCTGTTTTTGGGGGATGCCGAACTGCGACGAGCGTAGCGAAGAGCATTATCATAGCAAGGAACGAAGCGACGAGTTAGTTTTAAGTGTTCTTAATGCTCATCGCTTCGCTCCTCATAGTAACTCGCGTAATTGTCGTATTCCCAGCTCGTCGCTTCGCTCCTCGCTGCGCCTCACCTTCTCCAACGTCTGGTGCCACTTCAATTCATCGTAGACCTCGGGGACCATCTTCATCAGCTCTTTAACGCGCTCCTCGCTGCCGTAGTCGAGCCTCGAGTGTAAATCGTCTAAAATCTCACCACTCATGTGCGCGCCTTCGTCTGGGATGGGGAAGTAGACAGTCGAGAGGTCTCCGGAGCCCCAGCAGACCTCCACCGCTCGCAGCTTCTGCCTAAAGAAAGCCAACGCCTTCTTCTGGACGTACAGCTTCTTCAATTTCAGCTGCTGGTACCTCTTGTTCTTGACTTCTCCACCCACCAGATCCATCACCCCATCCCCTCCCAAGCTTAGATCTCGCACCGTTGCATTCCCATTCCCGTCAACTCCGCCGAGCCCGTTCCCGTTGCCGCCCATTCCAGCCTCCTTCGTGAGTAGCACGACGTCCTCCTCATCCTCCTCATCGTCGCCGCCGACGTTGGTGTGCTCGCCAAAGATGGACTCGAAGAACTGCGAGACTGCGACGAGCGAAGCGAGTCGCATGAAGTTGTTATTTACGAGTTAGAATTACGTAGCAATTGAAGCGGCTTAGGCATTTGAACTAGAGCTAGTAGGGTGGGCGAAGTGTGACCGTAATTATCGCATTCTCGGCGAAGAGCGAAGCGACGAGTTCAAGACAACGCATTCTCTACTTTACTCGTCGCTTCGCTCCTCGCAGTAACTCGTCAGAATTACGTAGCGACGAAAGCGGCTTGAGCGTTTGGACTAAAGCTACCAGCGCAGTCGAACTGCGATCGTAATTGTCGCATTCCCAGCTCGTCGCTTCGCTCCTCACAGTTGCTCACCCGCTCCCTCCCTCGCTTGCGAACTGACAGAGCTAGTATCGGCGCTAATAATAGGGTCGAACTTCGCGTCAATGTGACTCAAGCGAATCATAAGCATGATGATCTCGATGCCGATCATGAAGGCGTGCTCGCTCTGTTCCTTGTAAAAGGCCTTGATGTCCGTAATCTTCTGGTTCTGCGCCATCCTCTCAACGGCCCCCAAAAAGAACTTGATGAACGGCAGCGAGTGCAACCCCACCACGCGTAAGTTCCGAACCAGCCCGCTGTTAGCGAAGCGCTTGCACTCCCTGAAGCTCTGGTACGCAACGACGACCCTTTCAATCATGATTTGAGGTTTAAGCTTCTGGCACAAGTAACTATGCACCATGCAAGACTCGTCCTCCTCCCTTCCCTCCAGCATGCTGTTGAGCGTCTTGACCGCGCTCAGCACCAGCTTCCTCAACAAGTGGCTCCGCTGGTTCATCTGCTTTTCATTCATGTGCGTTTCCTTGTCGCTTTCATTCGCCCCACTGACTTCAGTTGGCTTGAACTTCACCTTCAAGATGACCTGCACCGCATCGCTGATCTGGGTTTGGGCCAGCAGCTTCTGGTTCTGCCCGCAGGGGCCCTGAACGCACTCCGTCAAGAACTCAAATAGCTGGCACAGTTCTGCGAGCCCCTCGGCCTCCATCTTCTCCACCGCCTGGACGGCGAAGGCGCTGTTGATCACCAGGTCCGCCCCGCACCTCACCAAATCTCGAGACTTCGTCAGCCCTAAAACGCTCTGGTCCTGTAAGAGCTTCTGCATCTGCGTGTTGTGGCCCTCCGCCAAAAGCTGCAGCATGCGGAAGATCAAATCTATCTTCAAATCGGTCTTCACCTGCGAAAGCTCGGCGATGCCCTCCTTCTCCTCATCAGTCATCTCGCCCTCGCCATTCATCTTGTACTCGATCCACCTCCTGATACTGATGGAGCAGCGGTTCGCCTTCAGTATTCTGCCGTGGACTCCGCCGAAAAACTTGTACGCAGCGGACGAGTTCACACTCAAGTAGGTGTAGATCTTGTCCTGCACCTCCCTGTTGCCGCCGTCCAGCAAGACGTTGGCGAACCGGAGCGCCTCCTCCTTGACGTACTCGGTGTTCGCAGCCGACGTCGTCTCCTGGTTATCACCGGAGCTCGTCATGCCGTCGCTCAAGCCCGCGATTAAGTCAACGACCAGCTCGGCGGCACCGCAGCGTACCATGACGTCCTGCATCGCCTCCATCTTCTTCAAATTCAGCAGCCTAATCTTCTCGGGATCCTTAAAGCCGGGCAAGGTGAAATCGTCCTCCCACATCCAAGTAGCGTGCGTGATGCACGAGCGGAGGAGGCGAAGCACCAATGGCGCGGACGAGCGAAAGCCCAACAAACAATTCGTCAACAGCCCTCCATTCTGCGAGCAACGAGTGTAGCGAGTCGAAGTTTGGAATTGCGTAATTTACGTAATTTAACGAGTTAGAATTACTTAGCAAATTAAAGCGACTTGGGAGTTGGAGTAAAGCTAGTTGAGGGGGTGGATTACGAACGTAATTATCGCATTCCCAGCGAGGAGCTGAGCCACGAGATCTCTCGTCGCTTAGCAAGATATTCAACTCGTCGCTTCGCTCCTCGCTGGGCTTCGTCCTCGCGACTTCGTACCTTCTCGCCCGAGGACATGTTATACCGGTCCTGGCCCTTGATCAATCCCGCCACCAGCCTCCTAACGTGCTCCACGAGCCTCTTGATTAAAGTGTCGAAATGAGGGTTGGTATTGTACTGAGTGTCATCGATCTTTACCGCCTTCTTCTTCTTCTTCTTCTTGCCCTTCTTCTTCGCAGCAGCAGCGGCCTTGGCCGAACCCTTCCCTCCCGCTTTTGCTTTTCCTTGCGTCCCAAATTTCAGAACTAGCTTAGTCAGCGCGTCGAACTCCGCTATCATCTGCTTGTTCACGTACTCACTCGACTGAACGGCCCAGGCGTAATTGCTCTTGTATTTCCTGGCGACGTTGCTCTTGTCGGATCTCCCCCCGCCTGCGACGAGCGTAGCGAGGAGCCGAGGACAAAGTCCGAGGAGCGAAGCGACAAGTTAGTTCAAAATGTACTTACTATAGCTCGTCGCTTCGCTCCTCGCGGTAAGTCGCGGAATTGCCGCATTCCCAGCTCGTCGCTTCGCTCCTCATAGTTCCTCACCTTGCTCCAACGGGTTGTCTTGGGTGAACTCCACCTTTGACTCACGGTGGTCATTGCTTGCTGGGAAAGACCTCTTGCTGTTGCTAGAGCCGCGCTTTCTCAGCGAATTTCGATCGCCACCATTCGCCACACTTACACTTGCATCGTCATGGACGTGCTCGGCAAACTGACCGTCCGCAAACACACCCAGAACCAAGCACGCATCACTTAGAACGCGCTTCTCCTCGTCAGTGAAGCCAGCATCGAACTCAGAGGAGACGCAGATGGTCTTGAGACTTTCTTGAAAGTTCACGGTTGCGTTCTGCGCTATCCTGTCCTTGTCTCGCTCTGCAGAGCTGGAGCCCGCTGTTTCCACTTTATAGTTCTTCTCCACACAGCGGTAAAAGGCCTCCGCCGCAGAGAGCCCCGCCGTTATGCATTCGCGGAGGACCGCCCGACGGGTCACATTAAAAGCTGGCCCCTCACTTAGTGAAAATTCGACGCCGGTGGGGCTCATGGGTTTGTTTGGACCTTCCCTTTGGTTTTCGTTTGTCTCCTTGTTGTCCAGGCTCAATTTCTTCAGCTCGTTAGTGAAATCGGCCACCGTTTCAGAAATCTTCTGGACGACGGTCCACGCCGTAGTCATGTCCTGCATTCTTCCCTCGGCCGACATGGTCGAATTCGAGTCAGTGTCGAAGTAAACGTTCCCCGTGAACCTTGCAAAGGCAGTCCAGAGGAAGGGAGTAAAATGAGCGTACATCTCATCGCAGAAGAAGCTCTGCACCTCATTAAAGGGCACGGTCCTCGCGGCGGTGAGCTCGGTGGTGTCCACGTTGCCAGTGCAACAAAGGCCCAGGAGCTCAATGACCCTGGCGTGAAAGTACATTTTGCGCTCAACTGTGCTCATCTTGTCGGACAGGCTGGCTGGGATGGCCTGGCTTAGCAATATGTTTTCAAACGTTTTCTCATAGTCAGAATCAATGCCGCCGCGCGTTCGGAACTCCTCAAGTAGCATCTTTCTCTCCTCTGCCGGCTCTGACAAATTCAAGTTCAGCACCTCGCCAGTGCCAGCGAGCTCAATAGTGCTGTGACGAGCGTAGCGAAAAGCGTTAGCAAGTGGAGGAGCGAAGCGACGAATTAGTTTAGAATGCTCTTAATGCGAGGAGTGAGATCGACACATCTTCGTCGCTTCGCTCCTCACTGGGCTTCGTCCTCGCAGTGCCTTACCTTTCTCTTCGCTTCGCGCCGACGTGCGCCCCGGCCTTGCCAGTGGCGCAGTAAGTGACAAGGCAGTTGGAAAAAGCGTTGTCCGTGAAGATGTTCATGACCATGGTCTGGTTCCTTCGCATGGGCAGCTTTCCGACGACAAGCAAGTTTCTGAAGAAGTCGAGGTAAAAGAAGAGGTTTCGGAGATCCTCCCTCCACGCCTGAATGTGGGTAGCGAAGTCCGTTATGATGGTCCTGGGCACGTCCCTGACCAGTCGCGGAGAGTCCTTGAAGATGCTCGCTAAAACACGGGAAACACCCCTTCCCTTGCCCACATGCGAGAGGAAGGTCGAAACTGCGCCCGTTCGAATCACCTCGAGCTTGTTGCCCACATTGTCGTCCATGAAGGCCGTGAGGAAGTCGTTTCCGGCGGATTGGAGCTTCTTCAACATGATGCTGCAGCCAATGTCGTCCGAGTCGTATTCCTCCTTGATCTCTAAAAGCTCCACGAACACCATGTGCACTTCCAGC
>BLQM01000116.1:79155-95987 GCA_012489335.1 Triparma laevis f. inornata
GTTATGATTTTCCATAACAAAATCATTCAAACTCTCCAACGCATACTCCCCATGTTCCCCCACACTAAAACACGGTCTCCTCTCATCAACATGCCAATCCGAATAACTCTCCCTATACCATACTCGAAAAAGACACCAGTATATATCCTCTATTTCATCGGATTCTTGGACTTCTAATCCTCCTAGTTGGTGATTTTGTGTACCGATACTACTTAGATAAAGTGAAATAGCAGTTCTATTAGGCCCAGGAACAGTTGATGAAAGATAAACAACATCACCACTTCTAATAGGCACAAATTTCTCTCTAACCCCACCCTTCGATTTATCCCTTTCCCCTTCAAAAGGACTTTTAATACCTAACCTTTCGAAATGTTTTCGTAAACCTTCACTGACGACATTGTTCGCGAAAATGTTACGCATTGGACCCGAGTTTAAGGTCATGGGAGGGAGGAGGGGGAGGTTTTGATCTTGTTTTATAACTGTTGCGCCTGTTTCTACTACTGTGCCTAGGACGCCGAAGGCTGTGCCTACTACGCCTTTTACGGCGCCGAGGCCGGCGCCGATGAAGTCTTTGGGGAGGTCGGAGTTGAGGCGGGAGCGGGAGGATTGGAGGCGTTTTTGGCGGAGGGTTTTTTGGAGGGTGTGGAGGGAGAGGAGGAAGGGGGAGCGGATTAGGTAGGGTTGGTGGGGGGGTGTGGTGGGGGTGATTGGGAGGCGCTTTTTTGGTGATGTAGGAGCGGAGGTTTTGGCGTTGGGTGGGGGCGTCGCCGATTAGAATACGGGGAGAGGGTGGGGGGGAGTGTAGTGGGGGGTTGACATTGTGGACAAACACTACAACTGTTGAAGTGGGAGGAGTCTTGTGGGTAGGGAGGGAGGGTATTGTTCGCGGGACGATATCTCTGAAGGTAATGTGTAGAATAACTGAAAGTTTGATGCAGCTATTCACTGAGGGGTTAGATTACAGGTGGGGCTAGGGGTGAGGGGAAAGAGCGCTGGTTTTTCAGACTGTTTAGAGCGGTGGCTGGAAAAATATGTGCAGTTAGCTTGATGAAAATTTGCCTATGGAACCTGTTTGTTTTCTGGGACATGATTTTATCCTAAAGAGTAGCCTACGATCACGTTAATTAACTAATTTTGACATTTCTGCCGCATCTAAAATTAATAAGCCTAACTTATCACCCTCTCCATCGTTTTACCTCAACTTCACTTCCCTCAATCCTATCTAAACCTCCTCCCCAAAAACATTTAAAGCCCCTCCCCTCTCCCCTTCATCCGCTTAACCAACTAATGGAAGGAGGTTCGATATTCCTGATTGTGGTCGCCGTGTTGATCGTGGTTGGGGGGATTTTGTATTATGTGGTGAGCAGGTATGAGGATCCGCCGTTGTGGTGGCCGAATTGGTTGAGGCCTGGTTGGGATAAGGGTAAGTGAATGTAATATAATGCTTAGATAGAAGTAGTGGGGGGAGAGGGGTGGGGTGGGGTGGGGGAGTGAGGGACGGAATGAGACACAACACGTAATTCGTACAGATCTCTAACTCAATTAAACTTAACTTAATCCATCGTCAGACCCTAATGAATTCACTGACGTTGCTCAAATCCCCGATTCACCCAACGACGAGGAAAGCCAAGCTTTCTAAAGCGTAGGAGTCTCAGGAAACGCCAAGAAGTACTCATCGTAGTAAGATTGAGCGATCGTTAATATTTTTAATTTTCCAAATTTTACAATCCGCGTTGTTTTCTTACGATGTTGCGCAGCAACCTCCCTTGCCTGGTTTCGGCGCTTCTGCCTCCTTGTCTTTCTCTTCTCCCTTCTCAACCTCCCCCCCCACCTTCTCTTCGACCTTCTCCTTCGCCTCCTTGGCGTGTTTCTCCTGCAGACTCTTCTCCCCCTCCTCCTTCTTTGCTTTGAGCTCCGCTGCCTCCTTGGCCTCCCTCTCCTCCTTCTCTTTCTTCTCCTTCGCAGCTTTCGCCTCTTCCTCCTCCTTTATTCGCTGAGCTACGAGTTCGTCCTCCCTCTCGTGCCTGCTCTTCAATTTGCTGGCGAACTTCTCCACCACCTCGTCCATCTTGTTCATCTTGGCGGCCACGGTTGCAAAGGTGATGTTGTCCTCGGCCAGTTTGAGCGCAGCCTTCAAGCTTCCCTCGCTGTACGAGTCCCGGAGCTCTTTCAAGCTCTTGATCTCAACCTCGCTCGTATGGACCTTTCCGTCGATCTCCTCAGTGACGCTCTTCACCAGGCTGACCTGCTCCATGCTCGCGCCCTTGATCTGGCCTGCGAAGCTCTTCCTAACTTCGTCCAAATCCTTGACGTCGTCTAGGCTCATTTCGATCCTGTTGCCTTCGTAGTATAGCTTGAGGAGTCCGTCCTTCAAACTGTTGTTGACTGATGCGAGCCGAAGAGGGGAGGGGGGAGTTAGTATAATAATAGAACGTTCTTAGTGATTCTCACTGTGTCTCACCACCTTCGGCAGCGCTATCGTCGTCGTCCGCTCCCTCCTCGCCCCCTCCCCCCATGCCCTTCTTGACGCTCTTGTGGGCCTTGCGCTCCCACTTCATGAACTCCCTCTTGTCAACGACGTCGTCGTTGTCCTTATCCATGGCCTGGAAGAGCGCCATTAAGCTGTCCCTCGTCTCGCCTTCGTGGATATAATCGGACAGGCCCAACGCTTTGGCGATCTCGGGGTCCTTTCGGATGGCGACGATGACCTCTCTGGGGGTGATTTTACCGTCCTTGTTCTTGTCCAATTTATCCCAGATGCTCTCATAACTCGGAAGCTTTTCTCCAGCATCGTCGTTCTCGTCCGAGTCGAAGAACTCTCCGCCCTTCTTCTCCACGGCCTTGGGGCTGACGACGGTTTTGCTGGAGCGCCTCTCTTTACCCCCCTCCTCATCGTCGGAGTCGTCAGGGAAAGACAACGGCCCATCCTCCTCTTCCTCCTCCTCCTCCTCCTCCTCCTCCTCCTCCTCCTCGTCATACTCCAGCTTCCCAACCTGGCCAGATTGTTTGGGCTTCAACAACAACACCTCCTTCTCCTGCACCAATTTTTCCCTCTGAATCTTGGCCAGCTCCAGCGCCTCCTTCAGCTCCCTCGTCTCGTCATTACTCGCCCTCAGCCTCTCCATCGACTGGCGCATTTCGTCCTCCATCGCCTTGGCCCTGTCCTCTGACTCCTTCGCTTTGATTTCGGATTCTTTCATCCTCGCCGCGATCTCGGTGCGGGTGAGGATCTCCTCCTCCTCGTCGTCAGATTCGAGGTCGCCGGCAGAGGACATCTTCGGGGGAGGCGCGGAAGCGCCCTGTCCGGAACTCTGGGGGGCGCTGGCTCCAGACCCGCCTCCAGCCCCCACCTCCGTCTTCTGCTGCAGCATGACCTCCTGCTTCACCTCGTTCCTGATGCTCTCCTCAAGGACCTTGACGCGACGTTCCATCTCCTCTTTCATGGCGTTTTCTCTGGCTTGGCCCTTGGCGATTTCCTCCTGCAAAAGTGCCGTCGCCTTTGAGAGCTCGGCCTGGGAAGCCATTGCCGCAGCGTGTAGCTCCTCTGTCTGCTTCTTCAACTCCGGATCAACCGCCGCAGAAATCGGCGCCGAAACAACCGGCTGCTGTACCACCGGCGGAGCATGCATAACAATAGTAGGCTGCGTCGGAGCGTGCACAGCCTGCGGCTTCTCCCCATCCATCAAAACAAGCACAGCCTCATCCGCCACCCCAACCTCACACAAACAATCCCCATCCTTCAAATTCAAACCTTTCAAAGTTATCTGCTGCTCGCTCAGGCTCAACTTCGAGCCCGTGATCTTGGATATCTTAGATTTTAACTCCATGACAGTCGTTGAACCTAAAACGGTTATGTCGATGCAGGTGCCGATGAACCAGCGGATTATGTAAATGTGAATTTCATCGTCAGGTGATGCAGAGGGGGTTTGAACGGCGTTATTACCGGAGGTGACATTCTTCTTTCCGTTCTTAGAAATCTCGGCGACCTCCTCCTCAGCAGGTCTAGGGGTGGGGGCTTGACGGAGCATGCTCTCGTACGCTTGTATGGTTTTCTTCTTCCTCTTGTTCTCCCTTTTGAGGCGTGCGATTTCCTCGTCCTTCTCGATCGTGGCGCCTTTGGCGCGCTCGAGCTCACGCTTTTTTCGGGAGTATTTCTGAGCGAGGCTGTGGGTTTGGAGTTTACGGTTTCAAGGGTTAGATGGGGGGTAAGGATTTCGTTTTAATAAAATTCTCACTCGAAATCTTACCTATCCAAATTCCCAGCCAACGTATCCTGAACATTAATCAAATACTCTAAAGTCAACTGCGTAACCTGAAATAACCTCACAAACGTATCATCACTATACAAGCTTAACTCATCGCTCGTAACGTCCGAGAAGGTGATGTTCTCTAGGAAGGCTTGCAAGGTGTCGATGTCTACTTCTCGAATTACTTTGTCGATGTCTACGCGAGAGATCGAACGGAGGTCGAGGGATCCCCGGCGCTGCTGGAAGTAGAAGGACTTATGGAAGAGGAGGGATTCGGCGTAGGAGGTGGGGACGGTGGGTTTTACGGTGCCGGAGGGGTTGGTTTCGGTTTGACCAGGGACAACGGATTTGGGCTGAGGGGCGCCGGGGATTTGGTAGGGGCGGACGAAGGACGATTTCAGTTGCCGGGGGGCGGCGATATGAGGGGTAGGATTGCTCATGTTGAGTGGGAAGTTGGGTTGGGTGCGTGGGGGAGGATATTTTGGGCCAACAATGAAGATAAAGCTTTTAAACTTGTGAGATGGAAACCTGCTGATAAACGACTGGATTGGATAGATTGTAGTTGGCTTGGGTTTGTTTAGTTTTTCGTGTCTGTTTATTCTTCAGCCTGCCTGTAGTAAATATTTCCTAATACTTGCTTTACGTGAATAAGTTTTAAGTTGAATATCCTCGGCTTCGTCCCTGCCTGCCCTCGTCCCCCCCCAAAACTCCCCCAATTCCTCCCCCAATTTCCAATTCCCAATGAGTCTGAACCCCAACGCCGACCGCCCCCCCCCCCCTTCAACCCGCCGCCTCTCCGCCGGCTGCGTGAACCTCCCCGCAAACTGGAAAGAACCCTCCATGGCCACTACTCTCCAACCCACCGCCTTAGGATCATTAGGTTCAGCCGTCAACAACGGCGGAGGTGACGATGGAGGCGGTGGCGGCGGATTGTACAATAATAGTTACGGTTTGGAGAGCGCTAGCTTTTTAACAGAATTTTTAGTAGATTTAGAACAGGAACCTCCTCCTATCTTCGGTCACGAAAAGTAAGTTGTTTTAACCTAAACATGACAATGAAACATGCAGTGCGCTTAAAAAATCTAACGCCCTCCCCCAACAGCGCCAAAAAATTCCTAAAAGAATCCTGCGTAATCCCCGTCCTCTACCCTCGCATGAAATCCTGGAAAGGTGTCCTCTTCTTTGGTCCCGCCGGCGTCGGTAAATCCTCCCTAATAAAATCCGTCGTCTACGATCTAAACCAAAAGTATCCCAAAAAAATGAAAGTTGAGTTCTTTGCGTGTAGCGCGAGTAGTTTGGTTAATAAATACCGAGGGGAATCTGAGAAAATATTAAAAGGAGTCTTCGAAGCAGCTAGAAATATAGGTAGAACACTGGACGAAGAAGGGTCGATTACGAGAATATCGATAATATTCATTGACGAGTTAGATTCTGTTTTTAGTGAAACCGCAAACGACGAGAGTAGTTCTCGCTTACGTGTCGAGCTGTTAAAGCACATCGACGGCGTAGAAAGCGCAGCTTCTTCTTCATCAAATAGAGTCATAGTAGTAGGTGCAACGAATTTACCCGAAACCCTTGGAGACGCTTTAATTAGACGATTCGAGAAGAGGTGTTACATTAGATTACCTGATGAAAATATGAGAAGATCTATAATAGATTACCATTTAAAAGGCGTAAAAGTTACCGATCAAATAGATTTAGAGGTTGTAGTAGAACAGACTGAGGGGTTGAGTGGAGCAGATATGAAGGTTATGTGTAGGGAAGCTGCGATGGGACCTTTGAGGATGTTTTTGAAGAATGTTAAACCGGATGATTTGAGGGAGGAGGATTTTAGGGAGATCACGTCGGAGGTACTTGAAGAAGTTGCGGTGGAGGATTTTGAGAGGGCGGTTAGGGTGACGAATAGGACAGTGGGGGAGGAGGGGTTGAGGAAGTTGGAGAAGTTCGATGAGGATTTCGGGTCGAAGTAGAATGTATGGGAGGGGAAAAAGCTGAAAATAGTGGAGGATGTTGAATTTTTAATTTTAACATCCCTCTCTTTGTTTTAACTTTATCTCCCCTCCCTTCTTTCTCTTCTCTCCCCCCCCTCCCTTCTTTCTCTTCTCTCCCCCCCTACACCTTACTGGAAAAGTTCGAAAAAACCGTCCCCGCAATCGTCGAATCATCCCTCCCCTCAATCAACCTACTACTCATCTCATCCACATGCTTAAGCACAGCATCGAACTGGTTACGAGCCTTTTCCTCCCCATCTTTTTCCAATTTCTTCCCTTCTGAGATTAGGAAATCGGCGAGGGTATCGATGACGTCGACGGTTGGATCGGATTTGATTTTGAGGATCTCCATCATTCCGAGAGTCACCTGCTTCATGACGTTCTGGGAGCAGTAGTTCTTGTACTCGTCGATGAAGGATTGGATTTCCTCGGCTTCTTCGATTGAAACGTCGTTGTATACTTTTACGTGAGGGAGGACATCAACGTAGTCATCATTGGAGGTTGTGGTGGGAGGGGCGACGGGTTCAGTGGAGGCGGGAGCAGTCGTCGTGGTGTCAGCAGTAACGGTGGAAGGAAAGTCGTTAACGTCTCCCTTGACCTTGGTCGACTTTGCGTTCATGAAAACGATTCCGGGGACGCTACCCTCCTCGATGAACTCGGTGATGTACGAGGTCTGCTGGGTGGAGTCGAGGACGGGAAGGGAGAGCTCTTCGGCGCACTTCTCATCGCAGGGGAAAGAAGCGAGCTTGCAGGAGAACTTGTCTTCGAGCCATTCCGGGAGAGATTTGAAGATTTTTTCCTGTGGCGACCGCGAACGAGCGAACGCAAGGCCCGTATTAGAATTTGGATAGAATTTGGATGTTGATAAATATTATTATTTCGACGATACACACACACAACACTCACCTCCTCCTCCGGTTCCTTCTTCGTTTCTTCCTTCCCTTCTTCCTCATCCTCCTTCGTCTCCTTCTCCTCTTCAGTTGCCATCGGTGGCCTCGCCCCAAAACTCGCAACCTTCCTCCTATACCCCTCAAGCATCTCCTTATACTTCAACCCCGCCTCTGAAACAACAGGTTCAGCACCTCCTTCTGAGGCGATGGGTGAAGCTCCGTTAAGTTTAAAGAGGTATTCATCGCTCGCGGGGAAGTTGAGTATGTGAGTAGGTCCTTTCTTAGGATTAAGCGGGAACTTAACAATAGGTTCAACAGGTTCAACAGGTTCATCCCTCGGACTCTCCTTCCCCTTCTTTCCTTTCTTTTCGTCTTTCTTCCCTTTCTTCTCTTCAACGGGTTCCTCTTCTTCCTTCTCCTCTCCTTCGACGGTTTCAGGTTCATCCGACCACATGATATAACCGTCGTTCTCCGTCTCAGGAAAATCATACATAACGTATCCATGAGATTTACAAGTTCCAGAGTCTAAACAATGACGGAAACAGCGAGCTAAAAGTTTATCAGGTATTTTAGTTGCGTCCTTTCCACCTTCTTCAGCATCCCAAATTTTCGCAACTTCATCTCGAATGTTATTACTACCTTCTTCACCCTTCATAACAATATCAACGACCGTACGACGTGTCAACAAAGGTAAACTATACATCCCCTTCAACTCCCCCGCCAATTCCTTCAGTTCATTCCCCACCGGAGCCATAAGTACAATCTTCATAGCTTCTAAACCTCTACAAGATATAAACTCTTCACATACCTTTGGTAAACTTTCAAGAATACTTTTATTATTCATAGGTAAAGGGCTTGTACTACCATCAACTATTAAATTTATATTAAGTAAAGCGAATTCAGGGTGTTCGAAGAGGACGGATTCGTAGGAGGTTGAGGACATGATGCGGGTTTGGGAGGTACCGTTTAGGTTTTCGGAGATTTTTTTTGTTATTTCGGAAAGTGTACTTTGAGTTTCATCGCATAAGAGGAACATTTTATCTAACCCAGAACTGGGAGGGCGATTACGAGGAGAAAATATTGAACGTGGATCGTCGTGTTAGTAAACATCGCGTTCGATAACATATAAAATAAAAATAATTCCTCACCTCTCTGTCTCACAAATACTCAAAACTGCTCCCGCCAACTCCCTAACCCCACACGTCGGTAACCTATTCCCCCCCTCCCCACTGACCACGCTCGGTACCAACACAGGTACATTCTGATGCAACCAAGCATCTTTGAAGGTCATAAAAAAGGAGGATTCACCGAGACCGTAGAGGATTCCCGGGGTTAGGATGTTGGTTTGGAGGTTTTGGTTTGAGAGGGATAAAGCGAAATCTTCTAGTCTTTTATTCTCTGTATATTTTTTTAAAGGAATACGTTCAGTATAAGATGTACAAGAAATCGGATTTGATTCAGAAGATAATGTATTACCCCAAGTACCTAAAGTAGATATAACAATAAGGTTGGTGGGTTTTTTGAAGGTTGTGAATTTTAGGGCAGAGAGGATATCATCTTCGATTGAGGTTGTGGTTGAATCGAGGATTAATATGATAACGGATGCTGATTGGATTAATTGGGAGCGAGTCTTTTTATCAGTAGGAGATATGGATTGACAAGGGAAGGGAGGGTCTCCTCCAGTATTAATACCAGAGATTGTGTAACCATTATTTGAGAGTAAGGAAGTTATTATTGTGCTACTATAGGAATTGAGGTTGGAAGTGAAGCAGAATTTTGACATTGTTAACGTTAATTGTTAAATTTAGGGAGCGGGGGAGAGTGAGGGAGGAGGGGGAGGAGGAGGGTGTTGGAGCGGTTAAGGGTTCGGTTTTGGTGATGTTATTTACTAGAAGAAGTAAGGAAAGAACGAGGGGGAAGCGGGGATGAACGGAAGATATATAGCTTGAGACGGGTTGAATTTAATCAGGTATTCCCAGAGCGTGGAAGGGAGAAAATGAGTTAACAGATGGAAATGGACAAATACCCTGAGATCAGGGCTACCCATGCTAAAATCAATACCTCAAAAAAACCATGCTCTCATCAAGATTCCTCCGTTGCACTACCCCCCGCCGCCTCTTCAGCACAGCCATCAATGCCGTTAGCGCTGAGGGTGGATCTTTGTTCTCACCGAGTGAGGAGCATGCTGGATTGAGAGGTGAGATTGGACGTCGAGTAAAAGGGTTCCGCTGGAGGGGAGGGGGAGGAGCGGAGGAGGGGGGGGGAGGATAGGGTAGGACCGTGGTTGTAATTAGGGTAGTTCAGCCGTCTGGCGGTATTGGCTGTGTCGCTACGTCTTTATATAAAGTGTTATGACCTCAAAGTGATTGCGCCCGACGCCCGAAGTGAAGTCGTCCATTGCTCTCAATCGTCAGGATGTAAATTTCATCACCCCCCCCCCAACACCACATCAAACACAAAATCAGAGCCTTCACCAAATACACCCCGTAACTTACCCTTCCCTCCTTCAGAAATGGTCCGTTCCTTTGCCGAAACTGAAGTCGAGCCCCAAGCCCTCGAGCACAACCGCACTGAAACCTTCAACATCCCTCTCTTCCGCAAGCTTGGTGACCTCGGCCTCCTCGGTGTCACGGTTCCGGAGGAGTATGGTGGTAGTGGGATGGATGCTACTGCTTGTGTAATTACAATGGAAGAGGTGCGGTCCCTTTCTCTTCCTCCTCCCTCCCCAAAAAAATTAACCCCTTCCACCCCCCACAGCTGTCCGCAGTCGACCCCGCCTTCTGCTTAAGCTACCTCGCCCACAGTTGTCTCTTCCTAAACAACCTCAACCAAAACGGTTCCCACGAGCAAAAAATGAAGGTGAGCGCCCTGCCGTGTTACGCGTAAAGCGACTCTGCTAGGAATACGAATCAATTGCGATCGAAATTTACGTGCAGGCTGTCGCTAAGACGTAGTCAGTGTACATGCGCGATGCTCCTATTGCCGCTACATAATTCAGTGCCTGTTAACTTACCAATCTTCATGCGACTCGCTACGCGTCGTCGCAGTACTCCCCCTCCGCCTGCGACGGTTCCCTAATCGGCGGTATGTGCATGTCCGAGCCTGGAGCTGGTACGGATGTTATGGGTATGAGTACCACCGCTGTTGAGAAAGGCGATGATTATGTAATTAACGGTCAGAAAATGTGGATTACAAACGGAACCGTTGATGGGATTAACACTGGCGATGCTTTCCTCGTGTACGCACGTACCGGAGAGAAACGATCTGATGTTAGTATGTTCATAGTTGAAAAGGACATGCCTGGTTTTTCTCTTGGTCAAAAAATTGAGAATAAATTAGGTATGAGAGCAAGCATGACCGCTGAGCTTGTTTTTGAGGATGTTGTTGTTAATAAATCTCAGATGGTTGGAGAGAAGAATGGAGCGGCGATTTGTATGATGAGGTAAGAAGGTTTGAGGAGCGAAGCGGCGAGATGGAAATCTCACGCCTACATTATCGCTACACAATTCTAACTCGTCGTCGTTTCGTTCCTCCGCTCCTCGCTACGCTCGCTCGCAGGAATTTGGAGATTGAACGTGTTGCGCTAGCTGCTATGAGTTCGGGAATCGCGAGGAGGTGTATTGAGGAGATGGCGAAATACTCGAGTACGAGGATGGCGTTTGGGAAACCTATTGGGGAGGTGAGGAACTGCAAGAGCGAGTTAATTCCGTTCGTCATTCGGCTGCGCTGGTAGCTCCAGTCTAGATATCGACGCCACTATCCTATCACCGCTACGCAATTCTAACTCGTTAACAATAATCTTCATGCGACTCGCTACGCTCGTCGCAGTTTGGGCAGATTCAGAAAATGATTGCGGAGAGTTACGCGGAGTATATGGCTAGTAAGAGTTATATTTATAACACTTCGAACAACTTGGATTTGAGCAGCGCGGGGAACGTTATGGACTCTGATGGCGTGAAGTTGTTCGCTGGGAAGATGGCCAAGGACGTTGCGGACAGGGCGATTCAGACTTTGGGAGGAAACGGGTACACTGGAGAGTACAGGGTGGAGCAGCTCTGGAGAGACTCGAAGCTGCTGGAGATTGGAGGCGGTACCAACGAGTCTCACCACAAGAACATGACCAAGTGGTTCGGCAAGGCCGGAACGACGTTGCCGTAGGGGGGGAGGGGGAATAGGAATGGATAGCGAGTTAAAGAAGAGTCAATTTAGTTTAGAATTCAAATATAGGTTTAATTTTTTTGGAGATGTTTAGACGGAGCCGAGGCTGAGGGCACCGGTGTCTCTGAAGTTAAACGAGTCGACGTTAGTGGTTAACTCGTGATTGTCAGAGGAGGAGTTGGAGGTTTTATTTGAGGCGAATAAAATGGGCTTGATGATATACTCGTAGAGGACTAAACTTAGTAAAGATAATATGGTAAAATAGAAGCCCACTGTGAGGTACTGCAAGAACGGGTCGAAATCCCCACCACCCTCATCAGTAATGTGATGGAGGCCATGCCCCCAAAGAGCATGAACTGAGTTCCTTCAATCTTGCTCATTCGGATTACCATTAGATCAGACCAGGTCACATTCTTTCCTGAAAGCAGCGGAGGGACAAGGTAGCCAAGAAGCCACACGAGCGCCAAGAATGAGGAGACTAAAATGGAAGGCATAGTCGGGTTACCACATTGCTTAGCGATGGGTTCGTTTAGGTTGGCTTTCATGAGGCATCGGGCGACGGCGGAGGCGATAAAAAGAGTGGATCCAGTGATTTGGGGAAGCGACTTGAAAATCGTCTTAACAGTGTTTGATAGGAGTTCTGTGGACTCTCAGTTCGGTCATCTCTTCACCAGCGAAAATGAATGCGATCAGGAAGTTTGGAGTAGAGATGAAGACCGCCGATAAATGCGAATGGAACCACTACCCCAAAAATAATTCCAAGCACCACCAAAAACCAACCGAAATAAACAGTTGCTTTTTTCTGCACAGTTGTGAACTTCAGACCAATTAATATTTGAGACGCTCCTGTCAAAAACCCACAGATTCCAACACACATTTTCTCCTTCCAGCTATGAATATTACGAGAATTACCAACCACTGCCCCAAGCAAGCACACTACACAGAACGCCCAGAAAGGGTTAACCCAAGGTTGGAACGCCAATTCTTTGGAAATGATCAATTGTGGTGGCTATAGATGGGTTTCTTTGGATGGAGACAATATCTCTATGGCGAAAGTAAACCTCTTGTGTATACTCTGGTTGAAAAACTCATGCTACTTGACTGTTATAGGAAGCGCGAAAAGATCAAATTATACCGTCCGATAGTCTATCTGACAAAATGTATGAGACCAGTCATGTCGGGTGCGGTCGAATTCAAGCCATTCAAGACAGAGGCGGGGATTATCCACTGCGGACCCCCGGTACTATCAAAATATCATTTCAGAGTTGCGTCATCATTAAACGCAACCACGACTTCAACAAGATGGCGAGGGCGCACCACAAGAAGCCCGTGCCCAGGAATGTCAGGGCCCCGATGACTCAGTCTGTGGAGCTCCTGAGCGTGAATGCAGGAGCAGGAGGTGTGGGGACAACGGGAGGGAGAAGGGATAACGACAATGACAATGAGAGGCTAACGTTTGGCAGGACTAACTCAACAAACTACGAGGGGGATGGGGGAAGGGAGTTGAGGAGCAGCAGCTCCTCCTCCTTTGCGTCTATGGCGCAGACTATGAAGAAGCAGATTTCATTTGCAGTGGCGCCGCCAAAGATCCCCCCACCCCCTGAAGTCGCGGATCCGTGGGACGCCGTCTACGACAAGGTGCAGCAGAAGTATTACTTCTACAACCACGATAACGGAGCTACGCAGCGGGACCTCCCGTAGTGGGTAGTGGGTAGTGGGTAGGTGGGGGGAAGAGAGGAAGGAAAGAAGATTTCAGCTTCTATTTATAGGGAAAAAGTTGTTTTTTTCATTCTGTTTGTGGTGCAACTTGGTGATTTGTGCGAGAACTTGTGCCTTCGAACGTCCAATAAGCGATGGGGATAGCTGGCAAGCAAGTGGCGAGGCTTATGTAAATGGCAGAGCTGCAATGCGCGTAGCGAGTCACATGAAGATTGGCGTTTACGAGTTAGAATTGGGTGGGGGAGGATGGTGGCGGTAGTGACTCGCAGCGAAGTTGACTTGCAGCTAAATAGAGTCTGCGCATTACTGCGAGTAGCGAAGTGACTCGCAGCGATTCTTCACATTCACTCACCTCTTCGGGAATACTCCAAGGAATGGCTGGGTTTTGGAGTTAATCGTTGCCAGCGGAAGGACAAAAGCAAGACTCGTCCAAACGCCAATGAAAAGAAAAGCGCCGAGGACGCCAATTTTCAGATAGCTCCATTTATTCCTCTTCAGGGCGCTCTTGAAGCCGATCTCATTTTGTGGCGGGGGCTTTCTCTTGTAGAGCGCCTCTCCTTGATATAGAGAGAACGAGGTTATCGTGGGCATCACAACCCACGAAAAGCTGATCATGTAGATCGTGAAGCAGACGAAGGTTTCAGTGTTTGAGTTTCGGAACCACGAGATCCCAAAGATCGTGAACCCGAACGAAGCGATTAGCCCGGTGAGCAACGTTTGGTAAGGGAGGAGCGTTCGGGGCGTGTGCCTCACGGCCTTGATTACGTCGGCCCTGAGCTCGTTTCGGACGGAAAGATTGAACTGTTCAAGCCCGCCGGTGTACATGGTACTTATCTTATTCAATATTTCTTCCCTATCCTCCGGCGCAAAGCACTGGGCCGTGCTCACCTCGAAGTTCGACAGTTGCTCGTCAAGCTTGATAATTTGATCGGCGAAGTCGTATCCGACCATGGCGGCGCCGGTGTAAATGAGGGTCGACGCACCGAAGGCTGCCGCGTAAAAGGTGTAGATGCCAATTGGCGCGACGAGAGGAAAGGCGACGATGTAGAGCAGGAAACCAGCAAAGAAGAGAGGAATCAGGAGGAAAATGGCAACAGATTGTCGGAGGGGAAGGAGACGAATATTGTGCTCGTCGGGATGAATCGCCTTGAAAACCGCCAACTCGTACACGCACCAGAGCCGCAAGAAGTACTCGCTGTCCCACATGACGTACAAATCCTTGAAGAGAGCGACGAAACCGCCCAGCGCCTTGATACCGGCCATCTTAAGATCAAGGTCGGTCTGGTGGATTACCATGCAGTCGATGAAGAAGAGCTTATTCGTTTGCAAGAGCGGATAGAAGAGGAGGGTCAGGATGCCGGCAATAAAGGAGACGAGGAACTCCCACGGTTGAGACTCCTGGTGCACTTGGAAAATTGGATCGAATGCCCCCTTGACCACGGTGAAAGGCAGCTTGTAAAAGAATTTCTGCGAGCGTGCCAGCGAAGCGAGTGTGAGTTGCACGTTGATGTTAGCTGCATACGAGAAGAAAGGATATGGGATGGTTTGGTTCGCACCTGAAAGAAGAAAGTGAGCACCCCCGCGGAGCAGGAAGCAAAGATGCTAGCCTTGCCGCACTCATGTACCAGAAGGGAGAAATACTTTTGGTAGCCGGGAGAAGACCAGGAGTGAGAGATGAAGACATCGATCTTATTGTCTTCAGCGGGCACGGACGATTCGTAGAGCGCGGTCTTTGCCTCGGTATCGAGGGAGTTGGGATGTACTCTGAAGACCCTGCCGAAGTCTCTTATCACGTTAGGGAAGGGGACTCCCCTGCGGAGCTTCGAGGAAGGGAGTACATTGAGGCGCGTAACCCTGGCGTCGATCCGCGCGCTCGAAAAGCCGCTACTAAAGCGAGTGCTGGACGCGGATCGGTTCACCATGCTTTGAATGGTGTTGTGTTGAGGGACTATTCGGTTTTTCGGTTTTGTTGTATTTGTTGATTTTCAGGGCAGGCGATAGGGGCTGGGGCGATTTTCTTGCGCCGGGGGATGCGTACCAGAATGCAATTGCAGCGTATGTATGTGGAGAGGCTGCTAGTGGTTCCAAAAACCCAAAACTTCTATCGAAGCCAGCGCTATACATGTGGCCTGAAATCCCGAATCCTAAATCCTGAATTTGGGGTTAACCCTAACATTCAGGTTTCAGGATTCCAGGTCCACTGGGAACACCAGTTCAGGTTCTCAATTGCCGCTGAAAACACAAAGAATACTTAGCCGATGAACTTCTGCCCTACCTGTGGTGCGAAAGGCAACGGCGGCGCCTTCTGTACCCAATGCGGGACGGCGCTCAAGCAAGAATCTCAGCCAGGGCCTTTAGTAGCAGACGAAGTGAAGCAGGACACAAAGGTCTTCCCGGACACTATTCCGACCCCGGTTTACACTGCGTTTCCCGTCACATCGACTCCGATGTACACTGCGCTGCCCCTCGCACCAGTGGGAACCCCTGGTGTTGGAGTAGTGGCTGGGGTTGCTCAAAACAACAAAGCCGACACAGTGAAAGGCAGCGGAGGTGAGACTCCCATACCCCAATACACAATGTACGTAACAACAACTCTTACCCCGTTCCGCTCGGCTCCGTCAGGGCCTGGAATGTGCTTGGTGAAAAAGGGCGACAAGCACCAGCTCCGTTTAAAGTTCGCCCCAAACCTGAGATCAGGAGAAAGCGTCCCTGCGCTACTTGGAGGTGTTCACGATGGGATGGCGATAGGACGTGAATACCTCGAAGAGAAGATACACGGTGAATGGAGATACACCGAGGTGAGAGCTCCACGAGGGGATTATGTTCCAACGCCGATACGCCAATACGGACGAAAAAAAAGCATGCGCTAACAACCTTTCCGTGGTAGTCCGCCCTGGGACCTGGCACAGGTGTTCAGCTGAAGTTTGAGCGAGGAGAGTTCCTAAAACTCCAAGACTCTGATCTCGTACTCGATGTATCTTTTTGGAAAATGACGGAGGGAACGCCAGTGAATTTCGTTGGCGGCAACGGCGAAAGGACTTACCTCAAGGGAGGGGGACAGGAGGGAAGGTCTTGGGTTGTTAACAATGACGGGTGAGCAACAGCGACGAGCGAAGTGACAAAAGCTATCAATGTATGTTTGTTCATTCTGACCTGTCTCTTCGTTACTCGGCTTGCTTCACTCCTCGCAGCACTATCTCTCCGAAAAACTACAGCAACCTCGTTCTTGGAGCTGCGGTACCCATAAAAGCAACAGAACTGGCGGGATGCTGGAACTGCTGCTGCTTCCCATGCGGTGCTGCAGCGTTGAATATCACCCCCGAGAGCGACGATGTCTACCAGGAGTGCGGCCTCTTCTTTTGGTTCTTCGTTATCCCAATTCCTTATGGGAAAAAGCGCAAACGCAAATCAGCGAAACAGTTCGTCAACACAGAGGATGCAGGGGATGTGGCGATGTTTGAGAACTCAAATAAGATCTATTTTCCGCCTGGAGTGGCTGGTTGCGGTGGCAGATGTTAGAGGGGCAAGGGAAAGTGCAAGGGGCAAGGGGCAAGAGGCAAGGGCAAGGGCAAGGGCAAAGGCAAGGGCAAGGGCAAGGAGAAGGGAGGGAAGGGAGGGAAGGGAGGGAAGGGAGTGATAACTCTATTTAAAGTATCGATTTTATTACGAAGTTTGTCGAGCTTAGCTTCGCTTATTGATGTGGTTAGGGTTATGGTTAGGGTTAGGGTTAGGGTTAGGGTTAGGGTTAGGGTTAGGGTTAGGGTTAGGGTTAGGGTTAGGGTTAGGGTTAGGGTTAGGGTTAGGGTTAGGGTTAGGGTTAGGGTTAG
>BLQM01000117.1:0-27491 GCA_012489335.1 Triparma laevis f. inornata
AGGTAGACGGGCCTGTGTAGTTTTTACTTGGATTCGCGACCCTACTCACAAGATATTGCCCATTGATGTAAAATGGATGAAGCTCGGTTAAGACCAAGTTAAAAAATAAAGAATTGTTGGTAAAGATCTTGGGGGGCTGTAATTAGGATAGAGGGGATTCAGATACAGGAAGTGGGGGGGGGTAGGATCCTATGGGGTGAGAGGTTCTAATCCGGAATCCGACGGCAGTTGTTGATGTTGGCCATGGGGATTGAGGGCCTCGTATTAAGGTCCACGAACCAATCCTGGAGGTGGAGATTGATGAGTTAAGATTGGGTTTGAGGTGATAATTTGCTGAATTTTGTGATAACATGTTGATGTGGCGCCGCATTAAAGAAATCAGCGCTGTTAATGTTGTGTAGGTGAATTGGAATTGGCAAACATTGTATCGAACAACGTCAAGGTGGAGGAAACAGAGGGTGGGTTTGGGAAGCTCTGCATTAGTAGTAAAAAGAGTATAAACGTTTTCTTCGGTAATAAAACAAATCAACCCCCTACTCCTTCTCCCCCATCTCCCTCTCATACTGTCCCCTCAAGAAGTCAACGAAATCCTCCCCGTCCCCGTCTTCCAAGATTTCCCATCCGACGACGATGGGGCTTTCAACGCCTTCGACTCGATCGCGGACGATGTCGGAGATGAACTTTCGTTTCATGTCACCTGAAATTCTACCTTTGTCGAAGATTCTAAGCTCGCGTCGCGATGAGCAAAGCGAAAGAGAAGCCGTGTTAGAAATATAAATTGGCCGGCGATCTTGAACGCGCTTCAACAGTTAAATCGGTCTTTCCTCTCCTCACCTCTTAATATCCTTAATAACCTTACTCTCCAAATAACTCGTTTTCTTCTCTTCCTCCTTTCTCCCCCCCCCACCCCCTCCTCCCCTCCCCCCCCTCCCCACACTCAACCCTTCCCACCCTCCCATCCCCTCGCCATCCTCATCTTCTTCCTCCTCAACTAAACTCCCTAAACCTAATAACCCACCTAAAGAAGTACCTGAACGTGAACCTAAAGAACTTATAATAATCTTCCCCTTCCCTTCATCTTCCTTCTTCTCTTTCTTAAATCGCAACTGACGGGGATCGTGAGGGAGAGGGATGTTTGGGGAGGTACGGGGTGTACCGGATTCGGTATTTATTAAGATTGCACGCCAGGTTGAGGTGGAGTCATTGAGGGTTATTTTCCTCCAGAAGATTACGTTTCTCCATGTTTTTTGAGCGAATCTAATGCGAGGGTTGTAGCGGTAGAGATTGTTAGAAAAACCGTTTACCTTAAACGGAACGTGACGCGCAAATCAAATACTTCCTATCTCACCTGCTCTTCCTCCTTCCTCCCCCCTCTTCCTCCTCCTCCCTCCTCTCTAAATTAACAGTAACAGCACACATTCCAACCATCCTAACATCCACCTCCTCCCATTTCAAATTTTCTACGTTCTTAATACCCGTTAAACTCTCTATAATCGAATCAGAGCCGGTAAGGAGAGATGGGGAATTAGAGTTTAACGGGTTTAAGAGGAGAGGGGTTATGGCGTCAGGGTATATAATTTGTTTAAGACCTGAAATCATCGAGTGTCGCAGGGGCGTGCGAATTATTTCGATCGCGTGTTAGAGCGTTGTAGTTTGAGGCGCGAGAGCGACGTTGGACGGTGCGTGTGCTGCGTAATCAGTCGCATTCATTTGCGGCCGCTTTGTTGGAAATTGGGGGAGATGCGTGACGCGACTAACTCTATGTTCGTACCTGATTTTGATCTAGAAGTTAATGAACCGTAGTAGGATGAGAGTTGAGATAAAATTTTAGGGGTTTCGTCAAGAGAGTATTTGTTTAATTCAGAGAGGGATGAAAGTTGAACGTCGAAGGATGTAGCGTTTTCTGTGTCTTGCATTAATAGTGAAGAGGAGAGGTCAGCGAGTGATTCTTCTGAGAGTGCGGGGAAGGTAGACTGAATATCTGATTCTAGTGACTCTTTAGAATCGTCGACAGCTTGATGAGCGACACTGGACCTTTTAAAGGATAAAGGAGAAGGTAAAAAACTCGTCACTGGCGCAAAACATAATAACACCAATAGTGCGAGTGTGGCGTGGCTGCGGGAGGCGTTTGCAGGTCTCATTTGAAGAGACTTAAAGTCGCGTGATGTCGTTTTGAGAAACGTTTTAGGATTGGTCGATTTTGGGATTGATCTCGATCTTCGTGAAGCTGAAACGTTATTAAGTTGGCCTTTGGGATGATGTAGGCAGGTGGAGAAGCGGAGAAGGAGCTAAGGTCGTCGTTGGAAGAGATTAATGAACTTTTAAATTTGGTCATGACCCTTGGAAACGCCAATCGTGATTGCTCATCCCAAACGTCTCATCGCACATACGCGTGTACGCAACTCTCTTCTCTGAACTCACTTCCAACTCCATGAGTCCCCGATCGTTGATCTTCATATTCCTCATAATTTTCTGCACCGTCGATCGAACCTCGTCGATCACACAACCTCGTTCGTTCGTAGTAACTCGAATCAACGAGTCTCGAACACGATCTCCGTTTACTGTAAGAGGTGGTGCAACCGCAGTTGAGAGTGATGATGAGAGTGAAGACGAGAGTGGTGACGATTATGATTGCGCTGACGATGACTCTGATTTCGACGAGGTACGCGCGCCGCTTCATGGATGGAGCGAACGTTGGAAGAACGTTTGTGGGAGAGCAATTGCGAGCTGGTGGCCGTGGCCATGGGTGTGTTCTTCTTGCCGTGGTCGTGCCCTTCGGCGCGTGGGATCGCAAGCCGTTGATGGAAAACGCTATCTCACAACTAACACCCACTTCCTCCCTCTTTCAGTCCTTCGATGATTCCTCACTAATCCCCCGCCTCCTCCAACACTACCACTCCACTCCTCCCATAACAAAAATCTACCTAACCTCCTCCTTCGCCACCGCCTTATTCTCCTTTATTCTCAACAACAATCAATTCCCTAAAATCCTAACCCTCCAATACTCAAAACTCTTAACCGGACAATTTTGGAGACCTATCACCCAATTTCTAAACCTCGGCCCCCTAAGTTTAAGCTATTTCCTAACCCTCCAATTCCTCTGGACCTACATGTCCTCAATCGAAAAACTCCTCCACACAACCCCCACAACCTTCATCAACCTCTTAATCCTAATCCCCTCCTTAATGGTAATATCCTACGGGGTATTGGGATTGAATGTAGAGTTGTTGGGGCATAATTTTAGTACTTTTTTGGTTTATCTTTGGAGTAGATTGCATGAAGGTATGGAGGTAAATTTAATGGAGTTGTTTACTTTACGTGCTGAGGTTTTACCGTGGTTTTTTTTAGGTGAGTAAAGAGAAAACAAACGTCAATGAAGTAAAAACATGAAACAAAATTAAAACGTTCAAGCTTGCACTAATTCTAACTCGACTTGTGTGCTTTCTGTAATTGCTATCGCCCAAACGTTCCCACAGGTCAAACCTTCCTCCTAGAAGGTCAACTCCCAACCCTCGATTTCCTCGGAATAGTCTTTGGTCACATCTTCTACCACCGCTACACCTCCGGTGGCTTGAAAGGTGAATGGCTCGATAAATGGTATTACGAGGGAGGAGGAGTGTGGAAATGGTTGAGGGAGGAATATGAGAAGGTCGGAGAGGAATTCAGAGGTGTTTAAGGTAGAATTAATGATGTTTTTATTACTGAAAAAAACGTGTTTCTCGATTCTTATAAACTACTGCCCCCCTTCTCCCCCAACCACCCCAGCCCCAGCTTCCTCCTCTTTCACCGCGCCAGCCCCCTCGACCTTCCGTTGGACCTTGGTGATCCTGTCTCCTAAACTCAACGCGATTCCCTGCGTCTTGCTCCTGATCCTGATGTACCCCGTGAGCTGTCCTCCGTCAACCTTCTTCTCGATGCTGACGTTTACGAGCGCGTCCTCTCCGAAGACGGAGCGGGCGTAGAGGTTCGCGGCGAGGAAGTTGGACTTGCCGTCACGCTGGACGGGGGTGAGGCACTTCATGTTCGTCTTCTCAACGATGTGATCGAGGAATTTGTGGATGTCAGTGATGCTGCGACGAGCGTGGCGAGTCGCGTGAAATTTGGAGTTAACGAGTTAGAATTACGTAGCGACAAAAACGGCGTCCATGTTGACCCTGAAAGCTACTAACACAAGCGAATTACACGACCGCAATTATCGTATTCCCAGCTCGTCACTTCGCTCCTCATGGCTTCGTACCTGGTTGAAACGGCGACCTTGTTCTCCCACTCGAACTCGGCCCAGAAGCTTCTAAAAACCTCGTCAGAGCATGTTGCCGGCTTCATGTAATCCATAATATCGAGGTGGAGGTCGTTGAGGTTGATGTACCCTTTTTGTCCTGTCGACACATTCTGCGGCGAGCGAAGCGAGCCGAGGAGCGAAGCGACGAGTTAGTATAGGATGTTCATCGTTAATACGAGGAGCGTAGCGACGAGTTGTATCTAGTTGACGCTCCACTCCTCGCTAGTTTATAATTTATTTAAGCGAAATATCGTACTCATAGCTCGTCGCTTCGCTCCACAATGGGCTTCGATCCTCGCAGTGCCTCACTCACCTCATGCACGATGGTTCCGAAAATGCGCCCCGTCTCCGTGCTCGAAACCTTGATGCTGGCTCCCAAAGTGACCTGGTCCAGAGGTCCGACGACTCTCTGCTGTGGTCTCTCTACTATCTTCAGGTCGCCGATGGTGCTCAGCTCGACATTGATGCTGAGGGCGTCCGGGGTGCGGTTGATCAGCAGGAGCTCGAGCTGCGGCGAGCGGCGATCGAAGCAAGCCGTGTTAGAAATAAGAAGCGAAGAAAGCGACGCCGACGTTGATATTGGAGCTACTAGCGGAGCTTAATAACGAACGGCGCTTCGCTCAGAAAACGATGCCGACGTTAGGGTTACTCCTCGCAATTTCTCACCTTGATGTCGTAATCATTCACGATCAGGCTCGCCTCGGAGTAAACAGAGTCGCTGAAGCCAGTCAGCTGATACGTGTGTTTCAAGCCGTCGAGCCCCGACCCTCCGCCCTGGGCTCCTGTAGCCCTGAGCAGATCGCTTCCGTCGTCGAGGTCGATGTCTGCGACGAGCGGCGAGCAAAGCGTCGAGTTAGTATAGAATGTACATTCGTTAATATTCGCATAATCGCGTCTTCCCAGCTCGTCGCTTCGCTCCTCGCAGTGCCTCACCTCCTCCTCCAGCCATCGCGCCCTTGAGCTGCCTAATGTGGATCAAGTCGTCGGCCTGCGACACGACTCCCTGCGACAAGACGAGCGGCGAGCGAAGCGAGCCGTGTTAGAATGAAATGCGAGGGTATGAAGCGTGAAATTTTGTATTAGCTCATTCTTACCTCCTCCTCGTCCTTGCTCTCCCTCTCCTTCTTCTCCTTCATCACTCCCAAGAGCTGCGAGAAGGTGACCTTGCCCTTCTCCATCCAGGTCTCGCTGAGCATATCCGAGGTCTTGTCGTCGAGCAGCATGCGGCAGCAGAGAGAGATGCGCTCGTGGCTGTCGATGGCGGCGGATTTCTGTGAGCTGCCCTTAAGAGAGGCGACCTGCGCGAAGCCGCAGAGGGTCAACAACGCCTTCACGACCATCGACTTCTTCTTGTTCATGCGGAGGCAGAATTTGGTGAGGGTCGAGGCGAGGATGCTGCAGAGAAAGATGTCGCCTTCGACGACGAGCTGCGGCGAGCGAAGCGAGCCGAGTTAGAGTTGTGTAGCGACGGAAGTGCTTGAGCATTTAGACAAAAGCTACGTCGCTCAGCCTCACAGTTACTACCGTAATCCTCCCATTCCCAGCTCGTCGCTTCACTCCTCGCGGCTTCTCACCTTCCTGAGCCCGGACAGCTTCTCCTCCATGTCCTTCTTCGTGGGCTCGCTGTAGACGGTCTGAGTCGCGTAAGTTCCATCCGCGAGGACGACGTTCTTCGTCGTCGTGGTGGGCTCCTCCGCCTCCTTCTTCTCGTCCTTGTCCTGGTCGACGACGATGAAGGGCGGCTCCCCCAGCTGCGACGAGCGTAGCGAGGAGCATTAACGAGGTGCGGAGCGAAGCGACGAGTTAGTTTAGAGTGTTCTTAATGCTCGTCGCTTCGCTCCTCGCTGGGCTTTGTCCTCGCAGTGCCTCACCTCCTGCATGACGTCGTCGAAGGCGGACTGCACGCTCTCGGGCTCGGTGCAGTACTCTCCGAGAATCCACATAGTGATGCACATGACCTCGCTCTTGGTGACGTCCGAGATGGAGTTCTGAAGGGTGGTGAGCACTCCGTCGCGGAGCTCAGGGTATTGCTCTACGATGGCGCGAACGAAGATGACCACGTTGAGAGCGCTGTCTCCGCCGATGAAGTCCATGAGGGTGGTGACGACGCCCTCGGCGACGTCGGGGAAGCGGGAGGAGCAGCTGTGGAGCGCCTGCACGAGCATGTCACGGAAGGCGGCGGACTGCACGAGGAGCGGCAAGCGAAGCGAGCCCGAGGAGCGAAGCGAGCCCGAGGAGCGAAGCGACGAGTTAGTATAGAATGTTCTGCATGATCGACGCTTCGCTCCTCGCTGGGCTTCGTCCTCGCAGGTTCTCACCTTCTCGAGATCGCTGTCCTGGGACTTCAAAAGCTCGCGCTTCAAAACCGTCACGACCTCCTCGACATTGCGCGAGTTAACGAGCGGCATGGAAATGTCGATGACCTTTTTGCAGATGTCGGGGTTAGGGCTCGCGATGGCCTTGAGGATGTCCATCAGGACTTCTTGGAGGACCTGCGGGGAGGGGGGAGCGAGCGAAGCGAGCCGAGGAGCGAAGCGACGAGTTAGTTTAGAATGTTTTTAATGCGAGGAGCGTAGCGACGAGTTCTATGGCGCCTTTGTTATCTCGATCAAGCCTATTCGTAATCTCGTCGCTCCGCTCCTCGCTAGTACAACTTGCTCCTAAGTATTGTTACTCGCGTAATTTCTTTTTACCTTGCTGTGCTTCTTCTTTAGCTCCTCCAACCTCTCCAAGATAATGAGCTTCACGTTGTTATCAGCCTGACTGCTCAGCAGCGTCGAGTACGTCGCCGCTGCGGCCCTAACGGCCGTCGGGGCCGAGGAGAGGGACACAAGGGTCCAGCAGGCCTCGTAGGAGACTGAGGCGGAGTCGGAGGAGAGCATTTGGAAGAGGACACGAACGAAGCGGGATTTCTGGGCGGGCTCGCGGCGGCAGACTTTGCGGGTGAGCTCGAGGACGAGCAAAGCGAAGCCCTATATGAGTGTGTGTGTTAGAATTAATGATAAAGGGTAACTCAATACGTTTCTCCTCCCCTCCCCCCCTCACTCTCTCTTATCTCACCTCTCCAAACTTCATAATATCATCAACATTCTGACTAATAAACTCAATCGCGATCCCCTCCGCCTCATTAAAAAGCATCAAAAACGCGTTCCTCCTCGCGCACATATCCGTCTCCGCGAGAATAAACCTCTCCATCAACTCCGCCCCATCCGGAATAAGTTTAACCCCATGGTTCTTAAAACAGTGAAAAATTGTTAAAGCCGCGTTCTTCCGAACGTAGGAGTGGCGGTGTTCGAGGCACTGTTTGACGGAGGGCATTAGGGGACCGAGGATTTCGAAGTCTTTTACCTTGCAGAGGAAACGGAGCATGGAACCGCGGACGTATTCGTTGGGGTGGTTGAGGTCGTTCATTAGGGCGTTGCAGACGAGGATCATTTCGGGGAGGAGTTTAGGCTGTGGGTTGTTTGGGGGGGGGGGGGGGACGAGTATGTTAGATTTAGATATTTCAACCTTTATTGCGCTCGCGCACAGAGAGTGTGCTCACCTTCTCCTTACTACTCGCATCATTAGGCTGATACTTCGGCACAACCTCCCAATACAACATCATCAACTTCTTCAACTGATGATCCTCCGTATTAATACAGAACCTAATAACCTGCATTAAAACCCTCGGAAGGGCCTCGCCGCCTAGCATGGCCATTATGGCAGCTTTGAGGGCGGAACGTTTTACGGAGGAGTCATTTGATTCGAGGTCTTTGCAGATGTCGGATTCGGAGGGGAGGCCGCCTTGGGAGAGGTCGGAGGGGAGGGTGAAGGAGCAGTAGTCGTCGTTGCTGTTTACGGCTTGAGACATGGGAGAGGCAGGGGGTTGGGGGGGCGGCCGGGCGGGGGAGGGGTAGTTTGGGTTGGATTTCTGCGCGTAGTGTGGGTATTTTGTGTTAGGGGGGGGGCGATAGGTCGATGATGGGGGAAATGCTTTAAGGTGTAGCACCAATTTGCAGTGGCGTGGCGTGTAGAAGGTAATCTAGACTGTTTTAACAACACAAATCCGCGTCCAAAGCGAAGCCGGCAGCCTGGCTCCGAATTTGCCCTACAGGTGTGCCAGTGAACATGTGTCACAAGTTCTTGGCACAACCGAGGGATCGCAGCCAACCAACTGTTGCTCTACGCACGTTAATTAAGAAACAAGAGCTGTACAAGGAGGTCAAAAATCGACACTTACAATACTCCACATGCGCGCAATCATCTTGTGTTTCGCCGTCCTCTTCCTGGCATCATCGTGCCAAGGCTTCACGCCCCGCTACTCTTCGTTACAACGAGCGACTAGGGAAGCAAAATCAGGTGTCCTAAATCCGAAGCGAAATCAGGATCGATTCTTTAGGCAGACGTTCCTCTTAGCGAACGAAAAGGACGAAGAAGAGGGAAACGGGAAGGGTGGTGATGGTGACGAGGGCGAGGAGGAAGTGCCCGCTGTTACGGGCGCGGGAACGGGGAACAGTGGTGGAGGTTTGAGCGATGCGCAGCTTGCTCGTGACTTTCAGGAGGTGCGTGGAGGAGGGAGAGGGGGGGTTGTGTAGCGTTGTGTAGCGTTTGATGAACGTCTCCGAGTGCTGCGAGCGTAGTTGCGAGGATCGGAGCGACGAAATTACGAGGGCATCATGAATACAGCTATTGAAACTCCTCGTTCATTTCGTTGCTTCGCTCCTCGGCTCGCTTCACTTGCCGCTCGTGTAATGCTCCGTCGTTCTTTAACCATCAAATTGTTCTTAACCCTAACAACCTTCCAACAGGCCGTAAAAGAACGCTCCCGCACCTTCGGCACCGGCAAACTCGCCGGCAACACCACCCTTGACGATCGCGGCATCTACGCCGATCTAAAACGCGCAGTCCTGAACACCCCCGATTCCCTCGCCCGCACCCAATCAACCCAAGACCAAACAAAGAAACAACAACCAAATGAAAACCCAGACGAACCTAATGTTTTACCTAACGTACCTCAAATGATAACTCAACCCTCCTCCGCTCAAACTCCCTCCGATTGTATAATTGCAGTTCTCGATGCTTTACAATCGAACAATTCCCCCTTAAAAAACCACGGCATCCAAGTTCTCTTCGCCTTCACCTCTCCCGCTTCCGCCTCCGTCGGTTCCGACGTAGAAGATTTCGCGACTTACATCCCAAATTCGAAATACTCCATCCTTTTGAATTGGGATGAAAGGATTTTCGAGAAGAAAATAGACTATAACCCTGATAAAACTAAGGCGTATATTAATGTTAAGATTAGGGATAAGGATAGTTTGAAGTGGAGTATTGTTAGTTGGGTTTTGAGTAGTAGGGAGAGGATTGGGGGGAGTTGTTGGTTGATTGATAGGTGAGGAACCGCGAGGATCGAAGCGACAAGCTACGAATGCGTTCATTCCGCGAGTTACTGCGAGGAGCGAAGCGTCCAGCATGAAGAGCATTAAAACTTACTCGTCGCTTCGCTCCTCGCAGTATGTTGGTTAGGCCGAGTAATAAGTATGAAGGTTGAGCGAGGAGGAACGAGGAGGAGATACACGATGTGATTTAAGTAGGAAATCAGAAACAGGCAGCAGCTAAATTAAACCAAAACGTAAAATAACATTGCATTTACAAAATTTCAATAATACTATGCTCAACTATTAAACAACGCGAGGTCGCTTATCCCTAATCCCTACTCCCTAATCCAACCTCGTCAAACATCCTTCAACACCCAACTTCCTCGGCGGCGCCTTCGTCCCCTGCGACGAGCGGGCGAAGCGAGCCGTGTTAGAAACAAGCAACGAAGAAAACGATACCAACGTTGAGACTGTCGTTACGACTAGCGCACCTCCAAACCCTTCTCCGGCATGCCGAACCAAACAGCAGCAACAAGCTCCTCCCCCTCCCCCGCCTTAACAGTTTCAAGAATAGCCGCAGGTGGACTTCCGAGAGCTCCAGTCATCCACTTCGAACCGACGCCATCGATGGCTAAAGAAGTCATGAAGTTTTGTGTCGCGCAAGAAACGGCTGATAAGTCTTCAAGCCAGAGTTTGGAGTGGAGCTCTTGCTCGGATTTTAGAGTTACGATTAACCAGTTTGGGACTTTTTCGAACATCTTGGTTTTCTCGGGGTTCTGGGATTACGCGAAGAACGCGGTTTGCGTTATTGTCGTGGTTAGAATGCGTTTGGTTTGCGTTGGTGGTGATGTCGAACAATAATAGACTGAGACAGAGACTCTAAGTCACCGAGGAGCGATGCGACGATAAGAGAAGGTGGATGTCTCTGTTCAAAATTCAGCGTTCGACAGTAGCTCTAGTCTCAACGCCAACGCTGCTTTCGCCGCTACTCATTCTAACTCATAATCACCAATCTTCATGCGACTCACTACGCTCGTTGCACAGACTCACCAACTCATTTAACGCCTTCATAGTTTTCTCCCCCGGAATATAAAAACGCCACGGTTCAGACAAGAAGTGGTTAGGCGCTAGAATGGCAGCTTCCAATGCTGCGTCAACCACGGCGGAGGCAACGGGCGCATCGGTGAAGCGAGCGACTGAACGACGAGCGGTTGCAGGGTTGAATGCTAGAGAGTTCACGCAGGCAGCGGAGACGACGGAAATGAAGAGAATCTTAAGGAGCATGGTCTTCTGTGGTGGGAGGTGGGGGGTGTTAGGGTTGGAGGTTGCTGCGACGCGAAATCGGATCATTTTTAGCGGTGAAACCGAACACCTCGTTGGAGCAAAAGCGACTTGTAGATTTTGTTGTAGTTCTTCTCCTCGCTTTCTAAAGTACTCGTGAGTTCGTATCCTCGTACAAAAGCATACACGGTGACTATCATCACTGCTGAATCGATCACAACTTGCTTTTTTCTTACGCTGTTGTTAAAACGCTGAGATCACAATCCTTGTAAATGCCCTTCAATAGTGTGTCCCCCCTCGACCTCCTTATACGCCCAAATTCTTTTCGCGTACACTCACGATAGTCAATCCACTGAAAACGTAACAAATTCCTAAAACTTCGATTAAATAAATGATTTTACCACCTTCAAATAGTTCGAGGGTCATCGTCCCGGTGCCTCTCGCCTCAAACCATCCCATGTTTTCAATTCAATCCCCAATCCACCCCTAACCCAAACCACCCATCCCACAGTGTTTGTCCTCCTCTCCCTCTTCCTTCTCATCACGATAATCGTTGTCACCACCACCGCCCAGCAGACAGATTTGACGGTAGGCGTTTTCGTGAACTTCGACGCCGGTGGTGCCCTCCAAACGAACTACAGGCGCTTCGCCGCCGCCTACCTCGCCTCCAAAGGTGAGCTGCTGAGATGAGCGGCGCGACGAGATTACGAAGGCGCCGTGAATGCAAAGAGGAGGTCTTCGAAAACGCCGCTCATATTGAAACTCCTCGTTCAATTCGTCGCTTCGCTCCTTGGCTCGCTTCGAACAAGTTAATAAGAGCATTCTAAAATAACTTTCACTTCGCTCCTCGTCGCTCCTCGAAAGATGCCACCACCCGCGACTCTTCTGTAGTCTCCAACTTCGGTCTCCCTACGTTCAATCCCCTCCCCGTAATATTCTCCTGTCAACCTTTAAACTCTCAAGGTTCCTCCGGTCCTGCGATGAACGTGATGTTAGACCTGTACCAGAGTCTGGCGGCAATAGGAGGGCCGGCGAGGAGTAGGTGAGAAGCGACGAGGAAGTCTCTCTCTCCCTCTCTCTCCTCGCACCAACATACAACACATTCTAAACTTTCTCCCCCGCTTCGCTCCTCCCTTCCTCGGCTCGCTTCGCTCGCTCCCCACAGCACCACGATACCTCTCGCTCTCGTGGGGAATTTCGGGGGCGTGCCTCAGGTCGGTAGCAGCCAGACGAGTCCCGAGTTGAACATAAAAAACCTCTACGGCAATTTCGCCCGGACCGTGACGGACGACGAACTAACCGCCGACGCAGTCGTCCGTCTCTTCCTCGACACCGGCCTCGACTACGTAGGATTCGTCTACGTGGATGACTCCTACGGCAATAATTTCTATACGTTTCTCCAGCGCGCTTCTGAGAAGTACGGCCTAGTTTATCAAGGTTTTCCCATACCTAGTGGTATTTTTACGCTGGAGGAAGCGGAACGGGTTGCGGGGCAAATGAAGGATAGGTGAGGAATTGCGAGGAGCGAACGACGACAACGAGGAGCGAACGACGACAACGAGGAGCGAAGCGACGAGTTAAATTACACAATATTGAGTCACTTCGCCTCCTCGTTTACGCTATCTCCACCACTAACACGCTCGCTTCGCTTGTCACTCCTCGCTTCGCTCGTCGCAAAGTGCATTCACCAACTTTTTTAACGTGATCTTCTTCGAGCAATACCTTCATCTGATGCCCGTGTGGAAGTCGATCGGTTTGATAGCGACCGATTTTATCATGTTTTTTGGGGACGGCATTACGAAGCAGCACTTCGAGCTTTTCGATTATTCGCTAGGCCAAGGCAGCGTGATCGCGATCGGCGCCGTCCCCGGCTCCACGCAGTTCAACAACTACGTTAACCACTGGGACGCCCAAGGGATCGAAACGGTCAACGAAATGAACGCGCTCATCGCGAGCCCATTGGCGAACGCAGGAATGGAGGTGAGGACGTAAAAAGGAGGACACACACACACAAGTAACGGTGACGATGCCCAACCTTGGCTGTGCCTGACCGGTTTTAGTAGGCCGATTTATGATTACAAAATTTTCAAGCCCATTCTGAGTTACTTGCGTGTGCAATGTCCAGGAACTGCGAGGAGCGAAGAGCGGAAATTCCTCGTTTAATTCGTAGCTACGCTCCTCGCATTGAATATTATATATAAACTAAATCGTCGCTTCGCTCGCCGCAGAACGTCGATCCATTCCCAGACAACTTCTTTCAAGCGAACTCCGCCACCGAAGGCTTCAACGCCTTCTACTACGACTCCATGGCGGCAACGATCCTTGGCGCAACGGCCACCACGTACTCCCTATCTCAATTCCGCGACACAATCACTTCCGAGGAGTCAATCAGGTTGCCACCGCAGCCGCCGATAATGTCGAAGGTGAAAAACTGCAAGGAGCGAAGCGACGAGCTGGGAATGCTAATTCCGCGAGTTACGTTACTAGAAGCACTTTATACTAGCGAGGAGCAGCGAGGAGCAGAGCGACGAGGATTTTTACTTGATTTCGTTCAACTCATCGCCTCGCTCCGAGAGCTCCTCGCATGTGTACTTGATGTTCAACTCGTTGCTTCGCTCCTCGCTGGGAATGCGTCAATCGGCTCGCTTCGCTCGCCGCTTGTCACGATACTAGAAGCACTTTATACTAACTCGTCGCTTCGCTCCTCGCTCGGGCTTCGCCCTCGCCTCGCTAATGCTCGTCCGCTCGCACAGCTTTACCAACAAATAATCTCCTCGTCCTTCACCGGCGCCACTGGCCTCGTCGAATTCAGTCCTGAGACCGGCACGCGAAAGGCAACCGCCATCAACTACGGCCTCCTCAACGTCCAACCCGCAATAATCGACAGCGGACAACGGCGTCTTCAAAACTTTATTAGTTTGCCCGTAGTCCGCATTAGTCAGCAGGTGAGAAGCTGCAAGGAGCGAGGCGACGAGCATTAAAATTATTCTAAACTAACCCGTCGCTTTGTTCCTCGGCTCGCTTCGCTCGCCGCTCGCGCAGCAAGGCCAGTGGCAAAACGCCGCAAACCAGTGCTTCCAGTTCGTCGGAGGCAGCTGCACCGTCCCCCAACAATTCAATCCGCCGCCCACCGAGTACGACTACATCGGTCTCGGTCTCCGCGTCCTTGGCTGGGTTCTGATGGGGCTCACGTACGCTTTCTGCGTCGGTATAACGTACTGGATCGTCCGTTTTCGGAAGAAGAAGATATTACGCGCCAGGTGAGGAACTGTGAGGAGCGAAGCGACGAGCTGAGAATACGACAGTTGCGCTCAAAAATGAGGCTCCATGAGGAGCGAAGCGACGAGTAAAGTAGAGAACACGTTGTCTATGAACGAGGATTCGTGGTGTATGGTTAACTCGAACGCGTAGATACCACATTGTCTATGAACTCGTCGCTTCGCTCCTCGCCGGAAATACGACAGTTGCGCTCAAAATTCAGCTACGCTATTAGGCTCAGTGTAACCACCGACGCTCCTATCGCCGCTACGCAATTTTAATTCGTCTAATTAAGCAACTTCAATCTTCGTGCGACTCGCTACGCTCGTCGCAGTCAACCTGGCTTTCTTCTGGTGCTCGTCGGCGGCGTTGCGATTTACATTTCCGCGATTTTCCCGTACACCGTTGATGGGGAGTGGATCAACGTGAATCAGGGCGACACGGCGTGGTGCATGGCGTCGTACTGGCTGGCGGTGGAGGGGTTCGTCGTCACGTTCTCAGCGCTTTTCGCCAAGGTTTGGAGGATTAATCGGATCTTCCACAATTCGAGTTTGCGTAGGATCAAGATCACGGCGAAAGGTGAGCTGTGAGAGCGAGGAGCGAAGCGACGAAAACGGCGCCGAGGAGCGAAGCGACGAGCTGACAACGAGTGGTTATTCATTCATTCTAACTCGTCGCTTCGCTCCTCGCTCCAGACGTCCTCCTCCCCTTCTTCATAATCTGCTTCTGCTCTACACTTACACTCATCCTCTTCACCGTCCTTCCGAACTCGGCCGAATATTGGAACGTCGAGCGCACCTTCGACGACTTCGGCACCGTGATAAAATCAAGCGGCTCCTGCACGACCACGACCAACTCCGACATTTTCATCGGCGTGCTCTACGGCATTCAGGTACGAAGGAACGACGACAACGAGGAGCGAAGCGACGAGGATGTGGAGCGAGAGCGACGAGCACTAAGAACGTTCTATTATACTAACTCGTCGATTTGCTCCTCGGCTCGCTTCGCTTGCTGCAGGTCCTCGTGCTCTTACTAGCGTGCTGGCAGGTGAGAAGCTGCGAGGAGCGAAGCAACGAGCTGGGAATGCGTTAATTCCGCGAGTTATTCGGCTGCGCTCGTAGCTTTAGTCTAAACGCGTAAGCCTCTCTCTTCTCTACGCTATTCTAACTCGTTAACGACAATCTTCGTGCGACTCGCTACGCTCGTCGCAGTACTACGTCGCACGGAAGATTTCCGTCGAGTACAGCGAGAGCACGTGGATCAGCTACGCGGTCTTGAGCGTCCTCCAGGTGATGATAATCAGCATCCCGCTCGAGTACATGGACACGGGAACGAACAGCAAGTTCTTCGTTAACATCTTCAAAATCACGATTATCTCATGGTCTATCCTTGGCTTCATCTTCCTCCCGAAGATCCTCTACTTGTACAACGATCGGAAGGAGAAGAAGGGCAAGGGTTTCGGCGTAAAGGTGAGAAAATATGTCGTTATTCCTCTTCGAAATTAATTCCAACACTCCTCTCTCCACCCCCACAGAAAATGAACGAAGAAGAAAAGAAAAACCTCCGTATAAAAAATAAAGCCCGCCGAGGTCTCGGCTCCCAACACAAATCCACCCGCTCCTCAGTCTCATCTTCCTCCGAAGGCGGCGCCCGCTTCGTGGTAGGTTCCACCTACCTAGACAACGGAACAGGACAAATCGAAAAAGGTAAAAGCTACAACTACAACAACGAAGCCGCTCGCGAATCAAAAGCCCGCGTTTTTAATCAACCCATATCCCCTCCACTCGAGAGAAGGGGTTCACCGCAGGTTGGTTTTGTTGGTGATGTTCAAAAACGTAAAAGATCTATTGTTAAGGAGATTATTTTTGAGAAGGTTGAAGAGGAGAAAGAGGAGGTTGGAACAATGGCACCTACGACACCGCCGAAGAAAATCGAGTTGAGCACGTCTTACGGTGACGGTTCTCCTTTTTAAATAGTTCAAGATAAGAAATATAGTGATTTGTTGCTAAAAAAACGACTCTCCATCCTTTTTTTTCTATTTCTGCAGCTACGCGCATAAATTGTTCTAGTATCCTTCGGCTCCGGCTCCTACGGTTTCGTTATCGACGAAACTCTTAATCCACAATCCCCACAAACTAACAACAGCACCACTCAAACCTGCAACAACACCAACATCAAGAACACCCCGACACAGAGGATTCAACTTCTTGGATATAACGATGAGAATGGCTACGCCGAAGGTTACTCCCCAGGATGTTATTTTACGTTTGAGGGAGGATTGAACCCAACCTCCTGAGTAGAGGATGTTGAGGAGGGGGAGCTTCCAGAATGAGGGGAGGCGGTGGGAGCGGGTTAAGTAGGTTTGGTTGAATTTTAGGTGGAAGCCTTTGTAGCTTTCGGAGTAGAGGAACATAAGGATGCTGGTTGCATAGAGGAAGTAGGTTGTGGGGGTAGCTGAGGTGAGGGGGGGGAGGGTGTGAGGGTAAAGGCGGAGGATGGAGCGGAGGAGCATCAGGGAGAGGCAGGTGCAGGAGAGGAATGAGGAGAAGGAGCGGGGGCGGGCCACGGGCATGGGAGAGGAAGAGGAAGAGGAAGCGCCGCCGGAGAAGTTGAGAGCGGTAGACGTAGACGTCAAGGGCTTGGAGCTGTCGGAGTTGTCAAAAGGGCTAGAACGAACAGCGGACTTGGGGTTGCCGTGGCGCTGCATGGCAGGAGTGCGCGGAAGGTATCCGTGAGCGGTGATGGCTAGGATAGCGGAGAGGAGGAGGAGGAGGGAGCAGCGCATAACGTTCGTCGTTCGCCACTAAAATGTTTTCGTTGATCGAATACACTTAGTTGCGTTGGAGTTAGGAGTAAGTAGGTGGGTGGTGGCTAGTCTTTGTGTAAAGTAGTAGCTTGTCGTTATGTCGTTTGATGCGTTTGCGTCTGGATTGCAATGAAAAAAGATGAGGTGAAATTAAAATCCTGGATCTCATCGTGGACTTCGTGCGACTCCCAGCTCTCGCTACGATCAATTTCTGAGTTTCACACTTTCTCCACGCCAGCGCACAGCTCTCTAGTGCGTTCTTGTACCCACCAACTCAACGCTATCGCCGTAAAAATCTAGCTCCATCGACGACAACTTCATCACACATATGTCGTCGATTATTTACCTCCTTCTACTCCTCCTCCTTCTCCCTTCCGCCGACTCCTGGAACCTCCCGTTCCCCCGCCTCTCTCCCACCCCCAAAAACCTCCCTCCGCAAACCTCCCTAAAAGTTTTTGCGAAAAAAGCGCTAGCAACAACGACATTGATTCCCCTCGTGCTCGGCTTTGCCTCCCCCAGCTTTGCCGGCTTCGAGGACTACGCCAAAACCTCCAAAATGACCGCTGACCCCATCTGCTTCATAACAAAATGTAAAGCAGAAACAACTTCCCTAACCCCCACCTCCGTCAAAGGTCTAAAGTGCCTCGGTCAATGCAAAGGTGAACAAACCTGCGCCTCTCAATGCTTCAATAAATACACATCCCCCGAGCTCGAATCCTGGTTAAACTGTGCTCTCGAACGTGAGAACTGTCTCCCTCTCCCACCCTCCGCAACCGAAAACGTTCCAATCAAGGATTTACCCCCTCCAATGACGGGAGTAGATTTTAAGAAGATGGAAGGAAAATGGTATAAATCATACGGGAAATCGGATATTTACGATATGTTTCCTTGTCAAACAAACTCTTTCAACGTTCAAATCGATAACAATCAAGTATCAGGTTTAAAAGCAGGTGAGAATACCTGTCTTGGACGAATGCTCAGCGAGCTACGTCTCAGTCTCCTCAGCCAGAAGACAGAAATAATAGAGTTGTAACGTCGTCACGTTCGTGCGTCTCCTTCGCTTTCGTTTCGCTTCTCGTTTTCTAACGTTCGTCGTGGCTTCGCTCCTCCACTCCTCGCTTCCCTCGCTCTTAGACATCCGTTTACGTATAAACGACGATACCTCCGGTTTCTATGAATCGTCATTAACTGAAACTTTAATCCCTCAATCTGATAATTTTTTAAAGGTTCAAGGAAAAATGTATGGTTTAACCTTCAACGAAAAATGGTCGATTCTTTACGTAGATGATGATATAGCTGTGGTTGATTATATAGGTGAAACACTTCAAGGTCCATACACAGGTGGATTTATTTATACTCGAGATAAGGATTCGAAGACGGTTGCAGAGAAGGTTGAAAAAATCGTCGATTTTAAAGAGTATAAGAAAATTGATAATACTTGTCCGAGTGAGGTTAAGGGGAGGGGGGGTATTGTGAGGGAGAAGGGGGGTGTGGGGGGGGGGAGTGGAAGGATTTAATTTTTGGGGAGGGAGGGATAGGAGATTGGGTTAGACCCGGTTGGAGGGGGGAGTATGATTAAGTGGAAAAATCGACGTGTTGACCGACCGTCTCTCTTTTTGTTATTGCAAATAAATGTTCATATAGCTTCTTCTTCTCTTTTATCGGATGACAATGTTTTTGGAGGCTTTGGAGCCAACGTTGACGAGTTTTCCTTTGCTTGCATTTCCTGCTCGGACGAGGTGAGCTTCTTTCGTGTTCTTTCCGAAGCTGTTGAAAATAAAATACCATCAGTTAGAATAGATTGCAATACATACATAACCCAAAATCCACTCACCTCTTCTTCCCCTTCGTCCGCCCCGCCCTCCTCCTCCTCAACTCCTTCTCCCTCAACTCCCTCTCCTCCCTCTTCCTCTCCTGCATCTTCCTGTACGCCTTCTGCACCAACCTAATCGCCTTATCCTCCTTCGTCATACTCATCATCGCCAGCAAGTTCTTGGTCATTCTGAGCATCTGCTTCCTGTCCGGTGGGCAGATTGTGGACACGCGCTCGTAGAATTCTGTGTCGTTCTTTACTGAAATATTCGAAACTGCAACGAGCATAGCGAGGAGCAAAGCGACGAGTTAGTTTAGAGTGTTCTTAATGTGAGGAGCACGTAATTGTCGTATTCCCAGCTCGTCGCTTCGCTCCTCGCTGCGGGCTTCTTCCTCGCAGATTCTCACCGAGTTTACTTATCACTTCCTTATCTTCATTGCTAACCTTGTTAAACAAATTATCCCTAATAATCTTGCTCCTCACAGACATGTCAAAATTGTCCGGATCTTCTCTCATCATCACCAGTTCTTCATTCCCCTTAACCCACTCCATAGCGTCATGTTTCGGTCCTTCCTCCATATTTTCATTCTCCTCGATATTCAAGTCAACTAAAACCTTATTCGACTGTAAACATTCAATCCAGTAATAACAGCTGCTCGTTGTTAAATCATTAGCCGCTAAAACAAGCGATTTCATCGACTCATTCTGCGCTAAAGCGTCAGCGATTTCAGCGCAGCCACCGTCTTGAACGTGGTTACCACCTAGATTCAGGTGTTGAAGGGTGTCGTTAAATTTTAAAGCGTTACCCAAGTGTCGTGCTCCAACGGCGTGAACGTCGTTGAATGAAATGTCCAGGTCCTTCAGGCTGAACATTACCTCCAAGACTGAGGAAAGTAGTATGCATTCCTCGTTTCCTAGATAGTTCTCGCTTAAATTCAACGATACTAATTTGCAATCGGAAGAAGCGAAGCCTGCAACGAGTGTAGCGAGTCACATGAAAAATTACATTAACAGGTTAGAATTGCGTAGCGATGAAAGCAGCTTGAAAGTTTAGAATAAAGTTACTAGCGCCGACAAACTATGGCCTTAATTGTCGTATTCCCAGCTCGTCGCTTCGCTCCTCACAGTTGCTCACCTGCGAAGATCGGCGAGTTAGAAAGAATTACAAATTACCAAACCCCCCTCACCCCACCCACCCCTATCCCCCATCCCCTCACCTGGCACCATACTCTTCATCCCGGCCGCCGATCGCCTACCCAAGCTATCGACACCAATGGCGTTCTCGCTCAAGTCCAAATGCTTCAGCGTCGTGTCCACCAAACTAATCCCCAAAAAGCATATAGCCGACGCGTGCAAACCATTTTGCGACAGCCTCAAGTCCTCCAACTTCCCCCCTGACTTCGTTTCTATCGCTGAGCTTATCGCTTTTATTCCATCGTAACGTACACCTTTCGTACCTAAAATATGATTACTGCTAATATCCAACATCTGAAGATTACCTGTACTCACCGCTCCTGCCAACGCCACCAAACCTGACTGGCCCTTACAACCTAAATTATTATCACTTAAATCTAAATTTGTTATTGTTTTATGTCCATGTAATCCATGAGCGAAGGCGAGGATCCCTCGATTGCAGTGCGTGTCGTCGTTGTATTCCTGGAGTTCGTCGGGGTCTACAAAGCCATTATTCGCTAGCAGTAATGACGTGATTGCGAATTCGTTGATTTGTTGGGCGAGTTCCATTAACTTCTTGGGACCGCTGAGCTGTCCGTCGCTCAAGTCTATGGAGTCCTGTTGGCTCAGGGAGGAAGCTAAGCTGCCTTCCTCGTAGTCGTCGTCTTCATCGTCGCTCTCGCCAGCGTCGAGGCTGTCGTTGGCGTCGTTCTCGGGGAGACCAGAGGTGTGGGAGGAGACCAGCGAGATCGATGACCCGTCCACGGACTCTTCTGTGGTCAGGGACATGGGGGATGGGGGAGGGGGGGAGTTGGTTAAGTTTAGGGGAGTGTTGTGGGGAAGTTTGGGGTGGGGATTGGGGAATGGGGATAGGGAAGAAGACAAGGAGGGCTATGTGAAGAAACCTGAGCGCGTAGGTGAAATTTCAAAAGGATGGGGTTCGTAATGGAGATTTGAAAACACTTCCAGGCAGTTGGGCTTTGTCTCTTTTTCATGACCAAGTTTTGGTACATGCCTCCTGTATCTAAACCTAACCTTACAACGTTGATCTTGTACCCCTGGCTCTAGAACTAGAATCACAGCCGGTTAGCATCCGCTGTCACTCGCCACCCCCTTCCCACCCCTCAACTCCATGCCCTCCTCTCCTGTTGCGCCCGAAGATGCAGATGGCAAAAAGACAGCTATTGCCTTAAAATTTCGTCGCCAAAGCGTCGAGTTAGGCTTGACCCTCCAGGATGGCGCCGCCCCCGGTCAAAACACTCCCAAAATGTCGACATTGTGACTGAAAGACTTGACAACTAACCAGATTGCAAATATTGCAGATAATTTTCATCCTGCCCATCAAGGGGAGCAATGGCGTCTAACACGCTATCGACACTTGGGCCACTGCTGAACTGCCCGAAGCCACGTCCGACGCGGCGAAGGAAGTCGTGGTGTTCATGAAGAGAGTGATGCTTGCCCTCGCCTCCAAGATTGTGAAATGGCTTAAGATGGTGTGCGTTGGGCTTACGGTACGAATTATGGTGGCCTTGTTGCTTACTTACGAGGACTTTGTGGCTGATGTTCTCGTAACTATGAAGTACACAGAGACAAATTGAAAGAGCTATTTTCTCATTTCCATCTACATAATCGCAACAGCAATAAGCTTCCATTGTATAGCGGCCATTTTTAACAACACCAAAAAGCCTCTTAAAACCAGGGAAGGCGATTCCTTTTCTCCCTGTTTATGTTGACGCCAATTGTCGACGCGTAAAATATTTGGGTAGGAAAGGAACAGGACTTTGATGAGCAGTTTTCGCCAGAAGAATCCCTCGTTATGAGCCGCGTAATTGAACTTGTCTTTGAGTCTCTTCCCGAGAGCATACTCCAAAGTTACATCCTGTTGAATAGTAAGTCGGAAGAGATTTCAGACATCATGGTATTCTCCATTTTCGCCTCTCTAGCGGCGGCGGCGTTTATAATGGCAGATAGCACCATCTCATATGAAAGGAACGGAATGGATAGTTACCTTGGCCCTTATGTCCACCCTGTTTGGGGCTTCATCCCGAGCTCGACTAGGGACCAGATTGGTCTCTACCTTGGTATGTTTGCTTTCCTCTTCGGTAACTTGGGCATAAACATCATATGCTTGACCACGCTGGCCATGTACGCGCCAAGTAATTTAATAATTCCAGTATTATACTTTGTGGAGTTCATCATGTTTATATTTATCCAATACCGACGAGGCCAATTTTACTACTTTGGCGCACCAGTTGGAAAAGAAAAAGGTTCTTTTGCGCAATGTGTATCTGTTGTTGTCAACCTTGGCTATTTTCTTTTAAACTCCTTTCTACCCTGGGGAATAATGAGGCACCCTAGCGTTTTAGGAGGCAAATTATTTAGCTCTTGGCTTATGTACACGATTGTTAAAACATCTTCGATTTCGCTCGTTGAACTTCTTGTCTTAGCGGAAGTGGACCAAACAGTCGCGTTTATCGCATTCGGATCAAGCCTAGGCCTCTGTCTTCTAGTATAGCGTTTACTCTTTATTTTTCGCACGGTCCTCACTATCATACATGGTACACAAATCATTTTGAAACACGCTTCTGGGATAGTAATTTCAAGTATTCGGACGATCGTATCTCCCATATAACACGCAACGAAGCAAAGGCAAGTGCCTGCATTACGTTACACTCGTCATATCACGAAAAGTAAACTTTTACCTCATGGGTGACAAGCATCGATTTCGATACCTCGTCCATCTTCTCGCAAGGCAAAAATTTACCCAGTACTATTACGAACAAGTCTTAGGATATACAACACAGCTTCTTATTCAACCGATTGCGCGTGATGGCCGAATGTTACAATGAAGAGGTGGTAGAATTGGTCGACAAAAAGATTACAGAGTTGGAGAAGAAGTTAGAAGCACGAACAAAAGCGGAAGAGGCTGAGGCCATTGTGCGTCAACTGACAATTTCAAAAACACGCAACGCTCTCCGACAAAGATAGAAACAAAAACCAAGCATCTATCTTTAGCATATAAAAAATTATCTGTTTGCTATCGTTGGTTTCTTCTTTCTCTCTTCTATCAGCCAGCTTTACTTTAACTTTCTCTTTACTCTTTCGAGTGTGAGATCTCGTGTCAGATCTCGTGTCTCTTCTCCTTCACTCTCACTCAACAACTCACTCTCCTACTTTTTCGTCATTTTTCTTTTTTGCAAAACTGCCCCTCCAACTCCCCGTCCCAGACTGCTGTTCACCCCCACCCACCCCAACGCCGCTACTTGCGTTGCTGCTAAATCTGCTCCTCCTCCCCTCCGCTTGGCTGGTCATTTCTCGTATTTTTTTCTGGTCGACTGGTGTTGGGCTTAAATTGTTTCTTCCCAAGGTCAATCTTCTGAATTTGACCTTCTCGCTCATCCCGCCCTTCTTCATTTCCTCCTGTTTGACGAAGTAGGTCGCTCCACCGTAATCGATCCCTTCCAACTTCTTCAGGTCCTTCTTGGCCATTTCTTCCCTCCTCTGGAAGTTCAAGCTCTCCCTGAAGATTTTGCTGCTCTCGTCCTTCGCCGCGAATAGGTTCTTGTACGTTCCGTGGCTGCAGTGAACTCGATCGGGCTCTCCTGTGCTTTCCATTATCTCAACCACCTTCACTGCCTCTCCGAACAAGTGGTACCTAGGATCCTTCATTCCCACGACGCCCGCAATGACCTGTCCACTATGCACCCCCACCCTGATGTTGATTGGGATTTGGATCTGCTTGCTGAACTCCTTCGTTACCTCGAGCAACTCGAAGGCTGCCTTGATCGCTCTGCTCGCGTGATCCACGGTCTCTATCCTCTTCGGGCACCCCGCCACCGCCAACAAAGCGTCTCCGATCACCTCGACTGTGTACAGACTGTTCTCGCTGATGACCGCGCTATATTTCGCATACAGCGCGCTCAAGAAGATCATCAACTCGCTCGGGTCGAGGTCACTGCTAAATTTAGTGAACCCGACCATGTCGCAGAAAATAATGCTCACCGAATTAAACCTGTCCGCAACCATTTCATTCTTAGCTCGCTTCTCCGGCAATATTGGGACGATTTCCGGCGGCAGCAACCTCTTCAAGAGCATCTCCTCGAACTTTTGCTGCTCGTCCATCAACTTGGTGTTCTCGGTCTGCTTAACCTCCTTGTTATAGCACACCCTCTCGTGGTAGTCACTCATTAGACTGGGTGCGAACAACAGCAGCGAGAACGTCAAAAGCATTATGACCGTTTGGGCGGCCATTACCGGCGTAATGAGCTGCCAGTACGCCGTTGTCGACCTCATCGTTCGCAATACCCCCGACAATAAGAACTCGTCCATGACCGCCTTCACGTCCAAGTCCGTGTAGTTCGAGTACCCGCTACCCGCCAGCAAGTCCATGTCGTCCAAGTAATGGAAGCTCTCCTTCTGCAAAATAGTCTGGCACTCGGTGTCGTACCCGAACTTCTGGAAGCTCCCAGTGCCGTTCCAGCTCTGGTCCAAAAACGCCTGCGATGAGCGTAGCGAGGAGCAGTGAGCGAAGCGAGCGCGAGCGTAGCGAGCGGTGTTAGAATCGTTGTGTAAAGTCTCGACTTATCGCTACTAGCAGTATTCTCAGCTCGTCGCTTCGCTCCTCGCTGGGCTTCGTCCTCGCAGTCCTCTTCGCTTCTCACCTGGCTCATGTAGCTATACTGCGGGTCGTTGATCTTGATGTGGTACTGCGTGGCGTTCGTGCCCAGCGTGTAGAACTCGTTGCCCAAATCCGTCGAAAACAAGCTAAGCATCAAGTAGTACATGATGCACATGACCAGGCACAACAAACTCCTGTTGGCGAAGAACAAAAGCTGGTACTGGTAGATGCTCATGATGTACATTGTCATGTTGCCGTACCCGACCCTGGCGACGTACATGCCAGTCTCAAACATGATGCAGAACCCGATCAAGGTCAGCCCCGCCACCATGATCAGCTGGTGGTGCTTCCAAAAGAATTGCCTCCTGAAGCTAATGTAGAGCATCACCAGCGTACACGGAAACCCGAGGGCGAAGTTGTTGACGATGTGGCAGAGCTGCCCCAATTTGATGGGATCGCTCATCCACGAGTCTTCTTCGCTAGTGTCTGTCGTCAACACCAACGCTTTACACCCGAAGCTGAAGAAGAAGAAACCCCAGAAGCACTGGAAGAACCGAACGGTCTTCAAATGCGTGGACCACTTGTGCACGACGTACTGCGACGAGTGTAGCGAGGAGCGGAGGAGCGAAGCGACGGCGTTAGAGTTGGTTGTTGAGTTATGTCTCGACAGGAGCTCCTGGCTCGGCTAATTTTCGAACAAAACTTTCACGTTGTCACATCGACGCTTCGCTCCTCGCTGCTTCTCACCTTGGCCTCCAAGTAAGCCGAATGTTCGTCCCTGCCCACCGCCCTCACTTCCGTGCCCAGAATTGCCAGCATCACCTGTGTCGGGCTCAGCTCGGGCTCCTTGCGGTCCAAGAGCCTCTTGTAGTGGTGCTTCAGCCTCTCCCTCCTTGTGATAATCTCCCCCGGCCCCATTCCCTTCGTTTTGGCAGGGTCGTCGTAACTGGCCTTGTAGAGCTCTTCGAAACTGGATTTGTTGGGGTCCCCGCTTCCGGCTCCGGAGCTTACGTTCATACTACTGACCGTGCTAAAGTAATTGCTATTTCTCTTGATGCTCGTCCTGCGCTGCAGAGTCTGTTGAGACCTCGTGAGCGCGGCCGAGTCTACGACGAGCGAAGCGAGTCCCATGAAGATTGACGTTGACGAGTTAGAATCGGGTGGGGTTGAAGGCGGCTTGTGCGTTTAGACTAAAGCTAGTAGGGTGGGTGTATTTCGACCATAATCGTCGCTTCGCTCCTCGCTGCGTCTCACCTTCGGAGGATGCGCTGGCCCGCTGAGTGAACCTGGCTGTGCTTTCTCCTTGTTGGTGGTTTACTGAGATTCGTGACATTGTGGTGCGGTTCGGGTCGAGGTTAGTCGATCCCGCGGCCTCTGGCGCGAGCTTGGCCCTGATCTTTCCCGCGATGCTCATGTTGGACATTTTCACGCCGTTCTCGTCAGATTGGTCGTTTCCGTCGTGCGAAGCCGAGCGATCTCTCCCCCTCTTTCTGTCGTCCTTCTTCTCCAAAAACCACGTCGCTAGCTCGCCCTTCCCCTTGGCCTTGACCAACCGCTTGTCGCTAAAGATCCACGGGGTCGCCCCCCCCATGAGCTTCTGGTACGTCTTGGAGCTGACCTGGATCTTCCCCGGGAGGCTGAGACTCTGCATCCTAGACGCAGTGTTCACGGTGTCCCCGAACAACTTGAACCTGATTGTGGCTGGGGTGTTCAACACCCCAGCGACGATCTTGCCGCTATTCAGCCCGATCTTAATCTGCAGGTCCTGGATGCACTTCAATTTCCCCGCGTTGTTGTCCATTTTGTTGTGTAAGCTGCGAGGAGCGAAGCGACGAGTTAGTTTAGAATGCTCTTAATGCTCTTAATGCTCTTAATGCTCGTCGCTTCGCTCCTCGCTGTCGTCGTTCGCTCCTCACTGCGCCTCACCTCCTCCTTATGCCGGGCATGGCCTTCATCATGGCCAGCGCGCAGCCGGCCGCCTTGTCGGCGTGGTCCATCACGCGGGAAGGGCAACCGGCACAGCCCATGAAGACCTCTCCGACCGTTTCGATCTTGTAGACCCCCTGTTCCTCCGTGATCTTGTCGAACTCGGAATACAGAACGTTGAGCAAGAACAAAAGGTTCTCGGGCTCCATATTCTTGGCGATGGTCACGAAGTCGTCTATTATACAGAACATGACGGTGACCTCGTTGTAAGTGTCGACGACCACCGAGCTATCCTTGGTCTTGAACTTCTCTATCATTTCCTGCGGCAGCATGCTCTGCAGCATGGTCTGGTTCTGCGACGGAGGAAGGGAGGAGCAGAGGAGTAAACGAGCGGAGGAGCGAACGAGCGAAGCGAGCCGAGGAGCGAAGCGACGAGTTAGTATAACTTGTTTCTAGTATCGTTACTCCCGCAATCCTCCTATTCCCAGCTCGTCGCTCCTTCGTACCTGTTCCGTGGCCAGCCGCATGATGTTTGTCTGGCAGAGGGACGTCTGAACCGTCTTGAAATTCTTCCTCAGCACCTTCTCGTGACGGAAGCTGATCAAACTCGCGAGCACCACCGTGAAGAAGATCACGGCAATCGGCTCGGCTACTAAAATCAGCTTGCTAATGGTGCCGGTCTCCTCCCCGGTGGGCCTCGTGCAACTGAACGCGTACCCGTCGTTCTTACAGTTCCACCCATCAATCGTCTCGTAAAAAACAATAGAAAAACACAACGCCAAAAAATCGCGCAGTAACTCAAACTAATCGTGGCGACGGTGAACGTCCTCAACGGGTTCATGTAAAAGAGGAGGATGAGGAAGCCTACGTGTTGGCCGTAGTCGAGGGTGCGCCAGATGAACATGACGCTTAGGGGGTACAGTCCTAGCATGCAGAACGCGGCCGCGAGGTGGCTCTGGTTGCGGAAGTAGCTGTGGGGG
>BLQM01000117.1:39876-55401 GCA_012489335.1 Triparma laevis f. inornata
CCTACTCCCAGGCGTTAAAAACCCTCTTAACCGTGACAGCGCCGGAAAGCAACCAACTCAAACAGTTGGACACACAGTTGGACAATGTGGACGCGGACATTAAGCTGCACCAGCAGATAACCCAGTTGAAGAGCTACTCGTCGGATTGCGTGGCCTCTTTCAAAAAAGGTGACTACGCCAATGCCACGACCAAGTGCGTCCTTTTCTCGAAGCTCTTCAGGACGTCTACGCAGGAGGGCGAGGAGAAGAAGGCGAAGGTGGTGCAGATGGTGGGCGCGCAGACGGTTGCGCTTCAGGAGAAGACCAAAGCTAGTTTGGTGGAGTTGTTGCTCAAGGACTACAACGCCGGGATAGAGGCGGCGAATCTGCAAGATATCTGCAGGGTGGTCCCCCTCCTTGGCGACCTCGATTTGGCCACGGAAAGCGTTGGCTTGTATTTGAAATATGTCAAATCCCTTTTGGTCGATAGGTGAGTAGCTACGATGAGCTGTGAGGAGCGAAGCGACGAGCATTAAGAACATTTAAACTAACTAGTCGCTTCGCTCCTCGGACTTCGTCCTCCGCCAGTTTGGACGAGGCCAGCAACTCTGAGGAAACGACGTCCCAAAAAATCGCGCAGGTGTTCAACGCTGCCGCCACCGTCCTCCGGCACCACCTTCCCATGGTGTCGCAGGCTCTGGGAGCCGCCGAGGGAGACAGGGGGCTTTTGCAGCTCGTCCACCTCGAGGCGGAGAGGCGGGTGCTCAAGCTCATTCAGGACATCGTCGGAGACCTGGAGGATCTCAAGACTGTCGCGACCATCGTTCCTAATCTAGAGGATGACCTGGCGAGTTGGGGCCGAGGCGAGGAGTCGACAAACGAGCAGGGTTTGGATTTGGAGGAGGTCGACAAAGCGTGCGAGGAGGTGAGAAATGAAATGAAACTAGTGCGAGCTATTTGTTTGCGAATGCGAGGTTTTTGTTTATTCGCACAAAAGCTTCACCTTTCTAACTCGTCGCTTCGCTCCTCGCGATTCTTCTAGTGCGCTTGCTTGATCCAGTACATCCAAGGCTACGACACGTTCGTGAAGCACTGCTGCTCCGAGGTCGAGAGAGCCTCCGCCTTGCGGGCACGCTCGCGCTCCAACACCACAGAAACCACAGAAAATTTACCCAACCCCCCGTCCACCCCCATTCTACCGAAAACTGAACTCGAGGAGGCCGCCATCGAGCTCGGGGCCATCTTAAGCGGGGGAGAACAGGCCCTGCTGCTCGCGTCGATACACCTCGTCCTCGTCTCCCCGACCAAGTACGAGCCCTACGACGAAAATCCAAGGGCGCAGTGCTCGAACTACATTGAAGTGAGAGAAAAGCTGCGAGGAGCGAAGCGACGCGACGAGCTGATAATGCACTGTTTTGCTGTTATAGATCATTTGCGCATGTAGCTTCAGTTGAGACTTCGGCATCGCTTTCTTCGCCACTCGTTTCTAACACGGCTCGCTTCGCCGCTGCTCGTTCGCTCGCCGCAGGAAATTTTCTACGCGGCGCAGAAATCGGCGCTCAGGGCCGTCGCAAGCGGCCACGAAATGTCCACCTGCGTCGTCTTGAACACGTGCAGCAACAGCCTAACCCTGGTCATGAGGGAGGCGTTGAAGGGCAAGAGGACCTCAAAGGCCACGCAACTCCTGGCTGGCAGTAGGGACGTGGCGACTGCCGCTCTGGAGAACGTGGCCGACGTCGCGTCCAATTTCAACAATTTGAGGAGGGGCCGCGGGGTCGGCGGAGCAACACACGAAGATGACAAAACAAAAGAGAAAGAGCGAAAGCTGGCGGAGGCCGGCGCGGCGTTCAACGATTACGCCCAGGCGGTCCAGTACTTTGGCAGAATGCAGGAAGTGCTCATGGAGGAAATTGAGAACGGAGAACAAGATGCAATAAACCCCGAGGGCCAGCTAGCCTCGAGCGTGAAGCAATTTAAGATAAGCAAGGCGCAGCTCGAAGACGAAGACCCGCTGTTCGACCTCGCGGCGGAGCTCGGGAACAACGTCAGGGCCATCGTTGACAGGGTGGGCGAGACCGACGCGTGCGACTACGACATAGACGAGCAGGGCTACGAGCGATTCGAGAGCACCGGGGGCTGGCTGGGTGCGATTATGGAGGAGCTCGAAAAGGTTGTCGGGGGGGTCGTGGTTTGGTTGGGGAGGTGAGCAACTGCGAGGGCACCAGTAGCTTCAGTCGAGGTACACCTCGAAAATTCTCGTCTAACACGGCTCGCTTCGCTCGCCGCACCTCGCTACTCTCGTCGCAGGGACTTGGGGGCTCGGATCTGGAACCGGGTGTTGGACGAGCTCATGAAGAGGATCGAGATTTTGTTGAGGAAGAAGAGGCTAAGCGAGTACGGTTGCCTGCAGCTGGACACGGAAGTGAGGAGGCTGGGCACCTGGGCGAGGAGCTACGCGACGGGGGAGAGAGGCTTGACGGGGCTGGATAGACTGAAGCAGATTTCAAAGTTGGTGAACGCGCTGGATTTTGAGGACGTAAGGATCATGGTCAGCGAGAGCGGGTGGCGGCTCAAGAAGAGCGAGGTTCACGGCTATCTCCAGCTAAAGATAGAGGCGTTTGCAGGCATTGATCTGGAGAGATTGATAAAAACTCTTAGATTTAAGCGTTAAATATCGAAAGAGTTGTGGTTTTGTTTTAATATTCTTCAATCAACAACCACTGGGAGGTTGAGACCATTTCGGCCAGTCTTTCTCTGTTGCTGCTCGCGTCGAGACAACTCCTGAAATTCCTCGCACATCGTTTCGTATCTTTGTGGTCTTTCCCATGCTGTGCCTCATATCCCTCGAGCGCCCTCTGATAAAGCTCCTCAGCTTTACCATAGTCATCCGTATTATAATAAACAATCGCAATATTCATCACGAAGCAGAGTGTAGTTGGATGAGTCGTCCACAACTCTCGTACCCCTTCAAAGCTCTCTCGAAATATTCCAACGCCTTCTCGTAATTATTCAAATCAGCATAAACGCTTCTCAATTTATTCAACGATGTCAACGTATCCTGATGATCTTCCCCTAACACCTTCACCCTCCCCGCCAAATACTTCTTATAAACCTTAATCGCCTCCTCATACTCTCCATATTTCTTCAGATTATAACCAAGTTTGTTGAGCGTCTCCAAAGTTACAACATTATCCTCTCCCAACGCCCTCTCCACCCTCGGTAACAAATCTCTCAACTTCTCAATTAACTCAGCGTGGCCCGAACAAGATAATGTGATCAAATTCTATGTCACATCGAGCGCATTCTCACTATCGCGCCCTAGCTGCTCCTCGTACCCTTCCTTCGCTCGCTCATAGTATCGCCTCGCATCCTCAAAATCCGTAACCTCATTACACGCCCCCCCCAAAGCCGCACAAGCGTCCAATATCTCCAGCTTCCTCGGATCATTCTTCTTCTTCTTCTGCTTCTTCTATCCTCGCGCTTTCTTCTCCACTACGGGCGGCATCGCCTAAACTAAAACCTCCAAAATCCTCCTCCACGCTACAGATGGTTAAAGAACTCCTCGCTACACAACTTCGCCAACATCCTAAGCTTCACTAGACCCTCCGACCTCATGATCGTCAGCACTTGCGTCTCCACGTGCACCCTCACGTTATGATGGCACCCCCTCCCCCCAACAATCTCCAAAACATCAAAAACTTCCTTCCACCTCAAGTACGCCTCCTCGTTCCCGTTAAACTGCTTCTGGAAGAACTCGTTAAAGCTCTTCCCACTCGCTAACTCCCTCAAATTCTTATACGACGTCGGACACAGCCCCCGCGCGCCAAGGCTCTCATAATAAACGCCAACCTCGAAACTGGAGATGGGCTTCCTGCAGATCGGGCAAGGCTCGGACCGGGTCATGAGCTCGCGCGCGAAGACTCTGGAAATCATGTAATGGCCGCAGGGGCGCATCTGAGCGTCGGGGACTTTCACGAGGCACACAACACACAAATCCACGTATTCATCCTCTTCGCCCTTGAGAGGAGGAAGAGGGGGGGGAGGAATGGGAGCCGAGATTTTCTTTTGAGTCGCGACGCAGATTTTCTTGTGCCACCTCCAGTGGTCGGTTTGGTGCTCCTTGGAGCAGTACTGAGTCTCCTTGCAACGGGAGCAGGTGTTCGTGGGCGGGATCTTGCAGTTAGGCAAAGCACAGTACGGAGTAGGCTTTGCCGCGGCCGCGGGTTTGGACGGAGATTGGCTAGATTATATTTTTGGGGGCGTTTGGTGTGTTTGGAGGGGATAGAGGGGGAATATGTACGTTAAGAGTGTACGTAGAAAGAGTATCAGACGCTGGAATAGCATGTGGGACGGTGAAATCGACGAGATTGAAATTGAGGGAAGAAAATCTGAGAAAAGTTAGCAGCCGAGTTCTCGAAACATGGGAACCACGATGTCCAAATCTGTAGCCACTGAGTCTAATGAGGGCCATGAGGCTCAGAAAATATGTGTGAAGAGGGGATCAGGAGACAAGGGAAAGCAGGATGAGGAGATTATTCTCGAGATCCCAACGGCGGAGAATTTGACAACTTCAACAACTGTTTTCACTGCCCCTGCGACGACTGATCAGTTCATGCACACACCTGAGTTCAGGAGATACTTCGTTGAGTTCGTTCCGGGGGATATGTTGATGAGGCTGAGGTTGGCGACGAAGGGGTGGAAGGCTGCGGCGGATGCGTTCATCGATGAGGGCATGAGGAGCGGCACGATTGTTGTTCACGATGGGGAGGATATGAGAAAGGAGTGGCGCTGGGATGATCCTCGATGGCAGAGGCGCGAACTCGTAATGCGATTGATCTTCGTTCTAAATATTACGAAGGTCGGAGAGAACGAATGCAGATACGTTGCCAATCTTGTTGTCGTAGAAATCCCAGAGGGCGTTAAGAGCATCGGTAAATATGCCTTCAATAGCTGTCGAAGTTTGACTACCGTATCTATCCCGACGACGTTAACATCAATTGGTGAAGCAACCTTCGCTGATTGCGATAATCTAGAAAACGTCGATTTCCTCCACAAAAAAACTCACCAATTAGGTAACTGTGCCTTAAACAATTGCAAAGAACTAAAATCGATGACGATCCCGGACTCGCTTCAAAAGCTTGGGTCTTCCTCGGATCCAAGCTAGCCCCCCCCACCATTGAAGAAGAGGACAGCGACGCGGTAGTCGTCTACCTCCGCTCCCAACAAAACAATCCCTGAATCTTCGCAATAAAAAACCGAAACCACGCTTTCATTCTTAGTAGCAAAATTCATATTCTTTTTCTTATTATTGCCTAGGGTTACTCCCACTTAGCCTTACTGTCGATGTCAATGTTCCCGTCTGCAGCACGGTCGACGTAGGCGTCGAGGTCGTCTCCGAAGGGCAGGCTCGCCTTGTTGATGAACTTTGTGCTCTTTCCTTCGTCCGTTTCCAGCTCGTCTAAGTCGTCATCGTACTCGGGTTTTTTAGGCGGGGGCTGCGAAGCAGCGAGCGAGCGAAGCGAGCCATGTTAGAATGGACGAGAATACGCATATATATATATGCTGTCAATTGCTCACCTTCTTGTCCAACGTCGGCCAAACCTCGTTCTTCCTCTTGAACAACTTTATAAGCAACCGCTTCTTCTTCCATATGGTCTTGCAGTCGATGATGTCCGCGAAGAGCAACGGGATGTGCAAGTACCACTTCTCCTCGCCCTTCATAACCAAAACCAACAGACTTTGTCGATCATCCCAATACGTACTAATCCCCTCCTTCTGCACCCCGCTCTCCAACCAACTATCGTAGCCCGGCAGCACGTCCAAATACATCTTGACGTTATCCTCTCCGTCTTCCCAACTGTACTTCAAAATCTTGGTGCCCGGGTCCTCCGGCAAAGTGGTCGAGTGCACCGGAGGCTGAGCGGTAAGCGAAGCAGCGGTGAGCGAAGCGAGCCGTGTTAGTTATGGATTAACAGACGCTCTTATGTGTATTTTGTGCTTGTGGTTATTCGTTCAGTCCACCTGCACATCCGAGCGATTTTGTGCTCGTCGTTATTCGTTCAGTCCACCTATGCATCCTCACTTCGCTCGTTCTCTTCGCGCTCCTCGCCATTCCTTGTCGCACCTTCTCAGCCCTCGCCCTCACGTTCTCCGGCCTATCCTCCAACTCGCCCTTACTCTTGCCCTTCAGATTATCCACGATCTTCTTCGCCCTCTCGTCGTCGATCTTCTTCGGCCCGTTCATCGCGTAGTCGTCCCCCTTCAGGCCGTCCTTGTAGCCCCCAGTCTGGTTCTGGTGAGCCACGTAGTACCCCAGGTAGCCCTTTTCCGAAGAGCGCGCCCACGCAGAGGACTTCTTGCTGCTATTCGTGTGCGATTTCTGCACATCCTACAAAATATTCAGTGTTAGCCGAAGGTTCGTTTGGGGTAGTCGTCGTCTAGCTAGTAGTCGTCGTCTAGCCAAACCACAACCCTCACTCACCTTGAAATCGTTCTCTATCATCCCCTCCTTGTCGCCACCCTCCTTCACGGCCTGCCAGAAGTCAACCCCCGTCTGCGCCTTGACCCAGGAAATAACATTGTGGCCTGTGATCACTAAGCAAAGTATTGCTAGCAGGACCGTCTTGATGTAAAATTCGCAGGGACCGAGCGTCTTGTGGTAAAAATTCACGAACATGAACCTGACTGTCTCGTATCCGAGCCTGATCTGCTCCATGGAAATGGCGTTACTCTGCGGTAAATTTCGAATTCGGCAGAGCAAGCTTTCTGGTAATTAAACAGCAAATTAGCCAGGCCATGTGCTGAATTGGTATAAAATCACTTCCAAATTCTAACACAGCGAGATCCCATAATCTACATCGATACGACAACCTCCCCCCCCCTCCTCCCAACCCACCCTCCCCCACCAAGTAATAAGACAAACTCACTCCCGCGCCTAGTCGAGGATGCAATCACTCACAGCGAGGTGGCTATTTCTCCTCCTCCTCGCTAGCGCCGCCGCGGCGGGCGAAGACACGGTGGCCCCTCCCCCGGCTCAAGAGCCCTCCAAGGCCAAACATAAGAAATATCCAAACCCACACGGGTTTGGCTTCGACGACGACCTCGAAGGTGCTCGGTGAGAAAATCGATGACTAATCGATGAGTTCGATGTTCTACAAAGAGCTCCGCGTTTATTCTAACAAGCCCAATATATATCCCCACACTTCCAAAAAAACCGCAGGTTGCTCACGTCGTCGCTGCGGCTCTTCGAGTCCACCGCTCGTCACGTCGCTGACGCTCTTCGCGTGGCTGGCGACACCACCGCAGGAGTGGGAGGCACAGGTATTAAGCTCATGGGCGGCGGGGTAAAAAGCCTCGGCAACGCAATCGAGAAGAGCGTTGATAGCAGCTTGGAAAAGAGCGACGGAAGGGGGGTCAAGCACGCCACGAGGAAAGTGGCCGGACACAGCGTCAAGGTTTTTAGCACGTTGGTGAAAGGTAAAAAGAAAATGGAATGGGGTTATAAAATTGGCGTTTTAATGCTCACCGCTCTTCACTCTTCACAGGACTGGGGGAATCATTTCTCCTAGTAGGCCAGGCTACGGAGTCAGTGGCCTCGGGGACTGCCGGCGTCGCGGAGGACACCGTGAGGGTGCTGGAAGAGTTGCTTGGAACTTTTGCCGATCAGTTGTCGAAGGACGACATCAAGGAGAAGGAAAAGAACCAGAAGGTTAGAGGAGAAAAGTCCGACCTTGTTCAAGAAGAAAACGTCGAGGATTACATTAGCTACTCGGAGTGGAAGAAGAGGGAGTCGGAGGAAGAGGAAGGTGAACAGGACACACTGAAACGCTTCCTCCGCAACTCGCGAATTATCTGCTCTCTCTTCAAGGCGTGGAGTATGAATTTCATTCGCGATTCTTTGAGAGACGTTGGCGAGGTAAAATCAATCGTGCCGGACATTGGCGGTGCTTTCATCGTTTCGGTCATGTTGGGGGTTTGGGGAAAGAGGAGGGAACTGAGGTAGGCGCGAGGACGAAGCCCAGTGAGGAGCGAAGCGACGATGATGCGGAGCGAGAGTGACGAGGATGTCTTTCGCTACGAGCCGAGAAAACGGAGCAGAGCTACGAGATTATGAAAACGACGTAAATAGAACTCAGAGCGAAAAATAGAATGAGGAGCGACGAGGTTACGGATGCGCCATACAGCGAGTAGCGGCGAGCGAAGCAAGACGAGCCGAGCAGCGAAGCGACAAGCATTATGAACCATTATAAACAAGCAAGGAGCGGAGCGACAAGAATACGAGTTTCGTGGATTGTCGCTCGAAATAGAACTCGTTGCATGTCGCTCCGAGATTAACGGATGCGCCATACAACTCGTCGCTACGCTCCTCTGCTCCTCGCGTTAAGAACCATTATAATCTAATTCGTCGCTTCGCTCCTCGACTCGCGTCGCTCGTTCGCTCGCGCAGGAGGCTGAGGGAGGAGGCCAGGTTGCTGGAGGTGGAAGAGCAAGAAACAGAAGACGACGAACAGGAAAGTCACGGAGATACTACCAACAACAACACCAACAGGCACGACGGAATACCGGTTCTGGTGGCGAGAAAAGTCCTCGTTGACGACAACGGAAGCACGCACCTGGCCTCCTCTCCCGCTCCCGCATCTCCTCCCAAACGGGTCAGGAACCGAGCGCGATCCAAATCCTGCTCTTCTACTATGCGGTCGAGAACTTACCTGTTGCTTTCTTGGGTCTTCAACTCAACCCTGTTGACGCTCATCGTTCAATTCTCAATTTTCTTGTTTGTCGTGAGGCGAGGAACCGCGAGGAGCGAAGCGACGAGCTGGGAATGCGTTAATTCCGCGAGGTACTGCGAGGAGCGTAAGAGAATTCTAAACTAACTCGTCGCTTCGCTCCTCGGGCTTCGCCCTCACCTCGTTAATGCTCCTCGCTACGCTCGTCGCAGGACCGTCACGAACAACGCCAGAACCATCCAGAGAAACAGCGAGACGAAAGGCTTTAGAAGCGCTATATCCTCGGTGGGGCAGAGGCAAAGCGGCAGTGGTGCCGCGTTCACCGCGATACCGAGCTACGAGTCTGCAATTTGGGCGAACAACTTGTTGGAGGGATTGTGGCGTGTTCAAGCGGAGGTGAGGAACTGCAAGGAGCGAAGCGACGAGCTGGGAATGCGTTAATTCCGTTCGTTATGAGGCTCCATGAGAAGCGAAGCGACGATTTAAGTAGAGAACGCGTTTTCAATGAACTTGGAGCGAAGCAACGGGTGAAGTAGAGAACTCGCTCCTCGTAAATTAGAGAACGCGTTATCTGCGAAATCGTCACTTCGCTCCTCGCCGAGAATGCGGTAATTCCGTTTGTTATGAGGTTCCATGAGGAACGAAGCGACGAGTTTCGCTAATTACCACTAACATGCTCGCTTCGTTCGCCGCTCCTCGCTACGCTCGTCGCAGGTTAATTTTACGACCCTGCAAGGTGGCTATGTTCCGAAGTATGGTTTGAACGAGTATGTTAGGCGGGCGATTGTCGAGGAAGGAAAGAAGGAGATCGGGGTTGAGCGGGGCAGGCGGCGGGGGGGGGGGGAGAGGCAGAAAATTGTTCCTCTGTTGTACGGCGGCTTGGAGCCGTATTTGTCGACTACCATTAGTAGTATAGTGGCGTCCACATTAAGAGCGTTCGAGCCCGAGAGTGGTGCCTTTTTGAGGTGAAATTAGTGCGGCGAGGAGTGAGAGTCCTGAGGATGTCCTATTCTAACTCCCCCCTCCCCTCCTAAACAGCCTCCACAGCTTCACGCTGGGCGACAAACCCCCGCTCGTTCGAGGCCTGCGGATCGACAGGGGAGCCAACAACACCGTGGAGGCCCACTTTGATTTGGACTTCGTCAACACCAATTTGGCCATCATCTTGATGCTCAAGCTCTCCACGTTGTCTCACGCGCTCTTGCCGTCCACGCTCATATCCGTCTCGGATCTGGACGCTCGCGTGCCCCTAAGGCTGACGTTCCAGCCGACGCTGGACTACCCCTTCGCCGGCCCCATCGACTTCAGCATCGTGGGCGGCCTCCCCGAGGTCAAGTTCAAGGTCTTGCCCGTGTCAGAGTCGTCAGGTTTGAAGGGCGTGGACTTGAACAGCATGCCGCTGCTGTCGACGTGGATCAAGAAGGGGCTGGACAGTGTGCTGGAGGAGTTCGTGGATCCCGGGTTCGTGCGGTTTGATTTGGACAGGTACATTAAATGGAGCGCGTGGGTGTCGTGTGGCGGGGGGAGGAGCAGCGGGCCGACGACAAATGTGCCGGTGGCCTCAGGAATTGGCGGGCCTGGGAATAGTAGCAAGAGCAGGAGGAAGAGCAAGAAGGCCGAGATCGGCAAGATGAATATGCAGCCTCTGGAAAGCATAGCCACGGTGGAAGTGGAAACGGTGGTGGGAGGGTCGGAGGGGGGGGGCGGTGGGGGTGGGGGTGAGGAGGAGGACAAGAGTTTAGTCGTTGTTAGTTCCGATTCGTCAATCACCAGCGTGGACGGGGATGGGGGGGATGGGCCCCAGAATCTCGGTGATAATATCGTGCTTGGCAACGGTGGCTTGGAGGAGGTGAGAAAGAAATTTTGTGAAGAGCGAAGCGAAGTGACGTTTCTGGGAATACGGACTAACTCATCTTCGCTTGTAGCTCTCGAGGATCATTGAGGAGGAGCTGAAAAAAGTCGTCGAATCGTCCTTCTTGGAGGAAGAAGACTACGAGGAGGAAGTGCAGGAGGAGCGGCGCAAAATGAAACGAAACAAAAGCCCGAGGAAGATTAAGAACCCATTCTTGGTGATGGGGGGGGCCATCGGGAACATTTGGAAGAATGCGCACAAAAGAAAGGACAAATGAGTCGTATTTTTTAATTGTACGATGAAAATTATTTCTTCCCTTCGTTGTTGGTAGCCCATTCATCTCTCCACTTCTGCAGAAAGTCGTGCCCCTCCTTCGCTAAAACCTTCCCCCCCTCCGTTCGAATATACTCCGGTAACAACCTCAACAATTTATCATCGCAATGTTCCGCCACATGCGCCCAAGCTTCCTCATCAGTTGATCCTGTCTCTTTCGCGTACTGAAAACATCTCTCTAATCCAATTTCACCTAGGGCTTCTATTTTATCAGCGTCTGATACTGTGACGAGCGTAGCGGGTCACGTGAAATTCGGCGTTAATTTGTTAGAAATGAGAGGCGATGATAGTAATATCGCTGCTGCGTCTGAAGCTACTAGCGCAGACGAATTACGATCGTAAATATCGTACTCCCAGCTCGTTGCTTCGCTCCTCGCAGTGCCTCACCAACGTTTCTAAGAAATAGTATAGAATGTTCCATCGATTTCAGAACATCATCTAACTTCCCTTTCTTCTCCTTCGAATAACTAACACTCTGAACGATCAACTTAATAACTTCAGCCGTTCTTATATCATAAGTTTCATTCAAGAAATTGTTTTGGGCGAGAGTATTGTCGCTGGCACTGATGTACTTGTGATCGCAGACGTCGTGTAGGAGGGCTGCGATTTGAGCCGCGTTTTTTAAGGATACGATTCCTATGTTCGCGTTTTCCTATTTAACCGTGTTAGGGTTAGGATTAGTTAGGGACAACACGCACCAGCGATGGAGGGGTTAGGGATAGCGCTCGGTGATCCCCTCGTCGTGGTGCTGCAGACGATGAACATGCTGGACGAAGCCCCGCGAGGAAAGAAGCGACGAAGATATGTGTCGCTTTCGTTCCTCGCTATACTAAGCACTTTATTTTAACTCTCTCACACTTCCCTCACCTCCAACTCTCCAACCTCCCCCTCGTCGCATAAATCCCAGATCTTTAAAACGTTATCCCTTACAGCCTTCGCGTGGGCGATGCCATGGCTCTCGTCCCTGAAAAGACCAAACCAAAGTGTTAGCCTAAGCCCTCCCCCCCCACCCCCCACACCCCTGTTAGGGTCCAAAACCAAACCACCTCCCCCAAAAACCTCCCCCTTACCTCCCCTCCAATACTAACTCCAAAAAATCTTCTGCCTTACGCACCAAATCCAAATCGGACATTATCCCACACACTAAAGTGTATATACCCCCCCTTTCCAACTCAAAAACAGAACCCTTTCTCAATTAAACGCACAGCAAGTAGTTTCAGTGAATTCCCAGAATCTGAACTTAACCAAAACACTCTCTGCCCAATAATCGAATCCTAATTTCATCACCATGGCCTTCGACGTTGGAACCAACGGTACCTGGGACTTCGTTTGCGGTCCCTCCGCAGAAGACTCAGACTTCGACAGTCGACACACCGGCTGTCAGTTTCCTTACGTAAACAAGGTGAGCCTGAATTGCTGTTGGGCTGCCTTAGCAACCAACTCCGACGATCAGAATCACACTCCAAAAACACTTCTATGTCGAATTAACACACACCCGCATTAATTTCACATACGACTAACCTGAAACTAACCCGTATTAAAATCGCTCACCCCAAACCGTCCCCCACACCCCCTCATCCCCCCTTGAAAAACTAAAACTCTACTACTGATCCTCTCTCCCCCCCTCCCTGTTCCCAGGGTTGGAAAGACCCCGCCCTCTGGGAAGATGGCGACTGCTCCATCACCTATGCCGACTCCGGAGGCTTCGAGAGCTACGGCATGAAGTGCGCTATCTTCGTTGTACTTGGTTTTATGCCTTGTTTGCTTTGCCTTTATTATTTGTGGAGTTCGTTCAGGAATAAAGTAAGTATTTAGTGCAAGACGTTGTAGTGTAATGCTACCATTTTCATGTTCTAACACCCCAAAATCAACTGTCGGGACAGAAAAATAACAACAAAAGCACCAACCTCAACATGATGGATCGCTGTTATGTATGCATTTCATTCCTTGCGTTGGGAAACTCACTTGCCGCGATCGACTGCGATCAGGTGCGGTTTTCAAGGATTAGGCTACTATGTTAACACAAGTGCGCGCGCAACCCCTAACCCCCCCCCACCCCCCAACCCCCAACCCCAACAGTACGCCCACCGTTTCCCCTCCGAAGTCTACAGTTTCTTCGTAGGAATCGGCGTCTCCTCCACCCTAATCATGATGGTCTGGTTAACCAAAAACTGGATCACCATGATCGTCGGCGGCAAATCCAAGAAGAGTCCCACTTGGTTGACTCATTCTGCGAGGTTTTCGGTTGGGCTTTTCCTTTTCGGGGAGGTTGTGTGTGCGGTTTTGGAGTATAGTATTGGAGGGTGGACTAGTTGCGACGTGGGAGGTGAGAAACGATCAACAACTGTTCGATAATGTTACATGCACGTCGGTAATAAATTATCTACTAACACGGACCCGCGTTCGCTCGCTGCTTCGCTGCAGACGGCGCTGTCAACGGTTGCTACTCCGGAACCGTGAACGGAATCAAGAACGGCATCGTAGGTCTTGCGATTTTGTTCTGGAGTTCACTCGCCGTCTACTACGGAACGCACATCAAGTCGATGCTTAAGAGTGGAGGTACCAGTGATGCTGAGGCTAAGAAGATCGGCGGCTTTTGCTTAGGTGAGTCGTTCGTTCTCGTTAATAATAAATAATGATAATTCTCTCACTAACACACTCGCCGCCCCCCCTCCTCCCCCCCCCCAAACTAATAGCAATCGGCGTCTGCGCCTTCCTCGGCTTCGGCTACAAATCAATGACCATCGGGCGCATCGGTTCCGCCCAGTTCGAAATGGCTCCCTGCGCATTCTCCTGGGTCTCCATCGTCCCCATCATGCTAACCTTCATTTCGTGGTACGCGTGCATCGCCATGAGGCCTACTCCTAAGAGTAGGGCTAAGGTTGCTAATACTCCGACGACTACTACTAGTAGTACTGTTGATTAGGTGGTTTGATGTTGGGTATTGGGGTTCGGCGTAGGGGGTTGGGGGGTAATCAGGAAGAAAGAAGGGGGAAGAAAGTGAAAGGGTTAGTACGTTCGTTATTTGTTTAGGGGAGGACGCTAGTGTGGATTATTTTGAGGTCTCAATTTAGTTTATAGAGGGAAGAAGGTAGATTTTCCAACAGCAAAAAATATGTAAATGTCTATTAATTTCGATCTGACGACCCATAATCCTCAAAACATTCCCCCGTCGACCAAACCTCCTCAAACCTATTCTCCCCTCCCTCCTCCCTTGTCGCCAGCACCTCTACGTCCTCTAGCACACCAAAAAACCCAAAAAGTTCAACCTTTCCCCCCTCCAACAACTTAACATCATAATCCCTTATACAAACGTATCCACCTGTATTTTTTAAGGAGTTGAAGGATTCTCTTAATTTCTTTTCAACTGAGCCTATATAAGGTGATGATAAATCTGAGCCGTTTAGAATTATATGAGGTTTAGGTAATAAAGGTATTAAATGATTGAATATAATACGAGCGTAACGTCCTGTTAGACAAACGTTTTTAGAGGTTGAGAGGGTTGTGTTTTTTAGGATGGTACGTTTTTTTATTGGGGGGGGTGGAGCCATTTTTTTATTTTTTGGGGGAGGGTTGGGTGGGTGAGAGTTTTGGGGAGGTAAGAGGTTGCGTTTAATATGGGGGGAGGAGGGGTGAAGGGAAGGGTGGGGTTGTAGGTAGTTCGGAGGTGAAGAGGGTGGGGGGTGGGGGTTGAGGAGGGATAACCGTAGGGGAAGATTGAGGTTGGGATGGAGGAGGTGAAGGAAGCTTGCGTAGGAGAGAGCCTGCGTAGGAAGCGAGTCAAGGGAGTGAGGGCGCAGGTGTCGTTTAAAAGGGGAGGGTTCGTCGTGGATTGGAGGATCGCAGTGTAGGATGCAGAAGAGGAGGAGGAGGAATCAGGGATTAGTTTTACTGTGCCATCATCGTTTATTATCTCTATTATATAAGTGGAATTGGGGCTGCTAGCGTTGATATCAGGAAGAGGCTTGATCTGCTCGATGGCGTGCGGGGGAGGGCTGAAGACGACTTTGCTTGCTTCATCAGTGGCTTGATCCATTGCAAAGTGTGCGACGACTTTGACACCTGATTAGACTATTTACGACGTCGATGGCGTGTTTTTGATAACAATAACAGGGTCTTGTTATTAGTTAGACAAAGTGGGGAGGTTCGATGAGCGTGATAGGGTTATGTGAAGCGCGTAAGCCGCAGTTCAAAAATGGTCGATTTTGACAAAGCCTCTGGCATTTTCAGATGCTGACAGAAGTCCTCACGTGATTCCTCCGCTTCCCCTATTGAGTCAGCTTGCAAAAGTTTCCCAAGAGCGCCCCTCAATACAAATAAACTACCTCATCCACACCTGCATCAAATTTAATTCAAAAACTATCGATCAAACACGCAGTCGTGCTTCACACCTCCCTAAAATGTTCTCCCTATTCCTGAAGGGCGGCATCGGGCAGCTCCTCGCCCCCGACCCAGAGTACGAGAGTCGTGAAAACTCGGAGGCCCGAACTCCCTCCCCCCCCACGAACGCGAATGTCGACTCCATCACTACGGACATGGCGTCTATGAACGTCGCCGCCACCGCACCAACCAACGCCGGATCCCCTCCCAAACCCTCCCCTCCCACCACCACCACCACCGCCCTCCCTCCAACTC
>BLQM01000117.1:55579-72623 GCA_012489335.1 Triparma laevis f. inornata
ACCCGTCCCCCCTCCCTCCCCCTCCACATAACACTTCCCTCCTCCTCCTCCCCAACATGCGCCACCCCACCCGCTCCACCCTTCTCTCCCCCCCCCTTCCCCTTGGGGTTCACCTACTGCTATAAATTTGAGAGACGAAATTTTGAGTGCTTGTACTGATACTGCTTTTTGTTTATCTAGTCCTACTAAATCATGGGATATAGGTGAGAAGCTGTCTTGGAGCTTCAGGGACTCGCTGCGAATACGATAATTACGGTCGCAGTTCGTCTGCGCTAGTAGCTTCAGTCTTGATTCTGATGCCACTAGTATACCGCTACGAAAATTTCTAACTCAGTGACGCCAATCGTTCATGCTCCTCGTTACGCTCGTCGCAGTTAAAACCGTTTTCAGAATCTGCGAATCCAAACATATGGACGAGAAAAAGTTAAAGAAAATCAACAATAAATTCACAAAACACCCGGCACTCCTTCACTCCCGCTCAACCAACCTAACCCCCTTAACCCCCGACGGCCTTACCCCTCTTCACGCTTCATGCCTTCACTCTAACCTCCCCGTCCTCCAATTAATCCTTCAACTTGAACCTACTCTAATAGTCCAAAAAACATTAACCGGTAAAACAGCATTACATGTAGCCGCACAAGCGGGATTTAAAGATGGATGCGATTATCTTTTAAGTTTGATGATCAATCCATTAGCGAAAGGTGTTAATGCCCCGGTTAGTTTAAGCGGTGAAACGCCGGCGAGTTTAGCTTTTTGGAAGGGGTTTAAAGATTTAGCGAGGGAGTTGTGTGAGGATGGGGATTTTGGGGTTCTTAATTTTTTGGATAAAGAGGGGAGAATGTTTGAAGGGAAGGGGTATAGGTGTGGGGAGGGGGAGATTAAGGGGTGGAGGAGTGATATGGAGGATTGTGTATTTTTGAGGGAGAGGTGAGTAACGCAGCGAGGGAGAAGAGACGGGAATGGGAATACGATTATTTAAGGGAGTTACAATGCGAAGCGATGTAGCTTTAGTCTGAACGATCAACCCCTTTCGTCGGTACTCGTTTCTAACACGGCTCGCTTTGCTCGACCGCTCCTCGCATTCGCTCGACCGCTCTTCGCAGGTTTGTCGGGGTTTGTGATGGACATGGGGGGAAGGGGGTTGCGGAGATTTTCGTGCAAAATATTGAAGAGAAGAAGGGCGAAACAGAGTGGAAGGAGGAGTTGGAGAGGATTGATGAACTTTGTCAACATACAGAGGGGGGGAGTACGGTTTGCGTGGTTAGGTGGGAGGAAGAGATTATTGAGTGTTGTAATTTAGGGGATTCTAGGGCGTTGGTTATTTCGGAGTCGGGGGTGGTGCAGATTAGCGAAGAGATTAGCGTGGAGGAGGACAGGGCGAGGATTGAAGAGGCGGGGATGAAAGTTGTTGAGGGGAGAGTTGAGAGGAAATTGGGAGAGAGCATAGCTATGAGCAGAGCTTTGGGGGATTGGGATTACAAGCACTCGACGCCGAAGGGGATCGTATGCGAGCCGTGCGTTAAGCAGGTTAAGAAGGAAGGGGTGAAGTTCATCGTGGTCGCGTGTGACGGCATTTGGGATGTTATGAAGAACGAGGACGTGGAGGGGTTCGTGAAGGGCTTCAAGTGGGGGGAGGGAGGGGGGGTAGTGGAATGCGCGGATGCGCTGTGCAGGGAGGCGTGGAGGAGGGGGAGCGAGGATAATTGTAGCGTGGTCATGGTCAAGTTTGATTGATTTTTATGAAAAAAACATCATTTTCAGAATCGTTTTGTTGATTTTCATTAGATTCGGTTCTAACCCACTTGGCAGAAAGGGGGTCCAACTGGCAACAATACATCATACATTCATTACATACAAGCACGCAGCGCAAATAAGACAATAATCACGCCCAATCCACCGCCTTTCCAGCCCACCCCCAAAGCCATGGACCTCAGTACCCCCACACCCTCCCCATAAGCCATATACATCTCGATAGTCTCGAAGCACTTGCCCACCGGGTTTTGCTCCATGGCAAGAGCATCGGAAACGGGGATTTCGAGTATGCGAGTGCGCTCATGGCTGCCTTCTTTAGTTTCGCCAGGAACATCACCGACGTTGGTAACGGTGACGAAATTGGGAAAGATGAGGGGACATTGGCGATAGTCAACACAACCCCTTCTCCTACCTCCCGTGCAAGGTCTGTTGGCCAATTCTCCTCCATGGGCAAAACCAAAACCAGCCGCACGAGTTTCTCTGCAATGATGAGTAGCTCAAAAATCGTGCCATTAACTGACGAAAAGTCGACGGCCCTAGGCTGTTTGAGCACTCCTGATGCTACGTCGTTCGTGGAGAACTATAATGCCGACCTCGAATACGAGAACAAGAAAGTCCAGCAGATGGACAATGAACTTCAAAAATACACCGTAGAAGAGGACGCCTGCATTAGTTCAGCTCTTGGGCTCATCGCGGGAATGAAGATGGAGGGGGCGATTCCTTTCAAAGGTGAGCTGCATTAATCGCGAAACTGTCCCGTCTCCTAAATTCTAACCCGTGTTTCGTCTCAGAATAAAAACGACCTTCTCTACTCACTATATTCTCGGGTTTTTTTATAACATCAAGACGGGTGACATTTACGCCATGTCGAATTATACTGTCAGGGGCGACCATGGCCGGATCACGGCGAGGTGAGAAGAAGCTCGACAATTAAAAAAACCCTTCATAGCTTCTAAACCATTTCGCTTTGACTATAAAGGATTACCAGCTATTAACCTCGCTGTGAAAACCCAGGGTATTAACAATATCCTCTGGAAGAGGTTCAGCGAAAAGTTCGTCATCGTAACATATCACCCATTAACGACCCACCCTCGAGTAGAAGACAAAGACGGAGACTCAGTGATCAGAGGTAAGACGCAGCGAGGAGCGAAGCGACGAGCTGGGAATGCGAAAATTGTTGTCGCACAAGCCGCATTCACCCCCACCCAATTCCAACTCGTCAACGCCAATCTTCATGCGACTCGCTTCGCTCGTCGCAGGTTCGCTTCAGGCTGTGTACCACGTGACTCAGCTCGACGACGGGGCGACAGAAGTCCAATACGGACTACACATTAACTTCGGCGGCAAATTTCCGAAGGCGACTGTCAACGGGTTCATCATCCCAGATATGAATAAAGGAATCAGCAACCACCAGGCTCATTTCGCAAATTCTCTCGTCCTTGAAGATTTGACAAAAACTGACGGCAAGCTTTTGGGCGAGGTCTTAGTCAATCAGATGAAGGCAGCGAGGAACTTGGCAAAGGGCCTGTCAACTGTTATTCTCTCAAACACAGAAGCTTCGTCAGCGGTGGACCACTGGATCACTCAGAACACCGCGCTGGAAGAGTTCGAGAAGAAGTATGCATGGATGCGCCCTTTCTTCGTCGAAGTCGCGCAGTACAATTTGAACACGAGCAATTTTGGCTTGCGTTTAAGAGGTGAGAAGCTGCGAGGAGCGAAGCGACGAGTTACGAACTCAGTAATTGCGCCTGTAATCCGGCTGCGCGGGTAGCCTTAGACTAAATGCTCAAGCCGCTTTCATCGTTACGCAATTCTAACTTGTTAACGCCAATCCTCATGCGACTCGCTACGCTCGTCGCAGTGGGTGGCGGGGCGCTGCTTTCGACAATCGATCTTATAACGGATATGTACATGACGACTCAGTTCTTCAATACCGAGGGCGAGGAGGGGTACGGGCGGGTGAACGCCTGGCTGATCGGCGTGACGCTGTTGCTTCAGATTTTGGTAGCGTTTGCTCAAAACTCGAAGAAGCTATCGCTTTTCGTGCAAGAAACTATCGCCATTTTAATCGGATTCAAACCCGCACTTGATGCGTACAAAGTTGGTTGGGCGCAGAGAGGGAGGATCACTAGGCCGTCAATCCCCTAACTGAAATGACATGGTGCAAAAGTATCGAAATGGTATTCGAAGCTATCCCAGGCGCGGTCGTTCAGGTATACGCCCTCCTTCTTGCCAAAAACAAGAAGTTGGAAGCTATGATTTCCATCCTGGTGTCGGCGGCGACCATTGGCTTCACGGCGTCGATGATCCGCTACGATTGGGACACGTCTCCCGCCGGTAGAATTGCAGAACCCGCGTTCTATGGACACGTTCCTAACATGGCTCTGAGCCGTGCCGTCTGCTTCCTATCGATGATGTCGCTCTCGTTTGCCCACGTGCTGTTGCTTACCTTTTCCTGTGCTTTGCTTGCGGCGGTAAATACTAGCTGGTTGATGTATTATCTCGCCGCGGATATGGGATTGTTACTTTTCTACAAGATCGCAAGGGGAAAAATTTATTATTTTGTCAATTTACGAGGCGCCTTGAGCGTTTTCGTATCGCTCACTGCACGGATTGGGGTGAATGTATTGGTCTCTTTTACGTTAATGATTCAGATGAGGCATCCTCAGGAAATGGGAGGGTTTATGTTCGTGGCTACGATTTTGTTTGCTTTAGTCGGAAGCTTCTTTTCTGTCTACCTGTACTTAACGCATTACGAAGGTGACGCAAAACTCGAAGTCGAGACTCTTCAGGCCATTCTAGGCAGCCTGTGCGCGATTTGGCTCACGTCTTTTGTGGCGCTAGCATCAGTAATGAATCGAGAGTACCTCAAAACCTTCTTCTCTCTAGAAACAGCATCAGACTTCAACCGCGCAAAGTTTTCAACACTCCGAGATGACCAAGACGAGAAGAAAAGCGAGATGATTTTATTTCATCCGCACATTTACTAATCATGGGGCGACGAGCTTATGAAGCCTTGGACGTTAGGCAACTGGGCGCGCTGGGAGGAGGAGAAGCCGAATTGTTTCACCGACGCATGGTTAGACGGCGTGCCCAATAGATTTGTGCCATACGAGTTTAGGGTGAAGTATAAGAAGACCAAGGGGAGGGTTAAACGACGATCGATTGAAAAAGAGACGGGGTAGTATCGGCGTGTAGGAGCTTCTCGTTGGTGTAGAAGAGCGGTGAAAAAATGTGAAAAATAAAATCACTCCCGGATCTTGAAACAAAATGTTATTTTATCAATCCCCTCCCCCTTCATTACCTCCTTCCTCCTCGCCATCAAAACCCGTCATCATGTCGTCCAACCACCGCCTAACATCCTCCAATTCCCCACCACCTTCCTCCCACTGCTCTTCGCCCCACTCCTGCACCTTCTTCAAAATTCCTGCAACGAGCGAAGCGATGACGAGTTAGAATTGCGTACATTGATGAATCACGACCTCGCGATCTCATACCTTCCATCCCCCCGTCAACTTCCACGACCTTCCCGTCCAATCCCTCGTCCTCACCCTCACACAAGAAGTACGTGACGGACCCGTCGTCCCCGCTCCCCAGCCTATTAACCCTCCCCCTAACTTGATCCTCCCTCTCCACCCTGCGACGAGCGATAAAGATTTGGCGATAACGAGTTAGAAACAAGAAGCGACGAAAGTAGTGTCAACGTTGAAACTGACGCTACTTGCGTATCAGCTTGTCGCGTTCGCTCCTCGCAGTTTTCTCACCTCCCAATTATGTTGACGCCTCCCAAAAACGGAAAATCCATGCCCCTGGCCATTTCCTCCGCCACCAGCAAGCACGTCACTTCGCCCCTATTAAAAGCGTCAACCTGATGAGGCACGACGACGAGAGTCAAGTTAGAACGATGTGGATGTAGCGCCTTCTAACTACCCCCTCCCCTCCTCAGCTCGCCTGCCTCACCTGCAAAACCGGATTAAATCCTCCCTCCCTAAACGGAATCAAACTGCTCACATTATGCACCCCCCATAACCCCTCCCTAATCATCGGCAGCGCCTTCTTAACCTCCTTATAAGTTTTAAAATACACCATCTGCGGCGTACCCTTCTCCCTCAAATATCTAATCAATTTAAACAATTTATTCGACTCTGTACACTCAACGATCGAAACAGGATCTGACTCAATCGGTATAAAAGCAGGCGGTGAATCCAAACCAACCGTCTCATTAAACCAAGGTAAATCAAACGTTGGGGTAAAACTCGGCGTGGAATAAACTAGAGTTTTATCAACCTGCAAATTATTCACGATATCATAAACGCTTAAATCGTCGTCGCATTCGTCGTAGATCACGTTCTTGCAAGTCGCAGGCATTTCAGAGTGATTTTCCTTGAACCACTGACAAAGCCAAGGAGTTACGCGGAAGCGATGAGTTAGAATAGAACCCATTAGGGAGTGCAACACGCAGGAGGTGAGAAGTAGCTCGGAGCGAAGTCTCCGATGTATTCGTGATATTTCAGCTCGGAGCAAAGCAACGATATATTCGTGATATTTCAGCGAGCGAGATTCTACTCCTCGCTTTCGCTATCTCCACCACTAACGCGCGAGACTTCGCTCGGTGGCCGAGTCGTTCTCTTACCTCACTAGTCGTAATCAAAATATCACAGTCCCACCATCCATCATCCTCCAAAGAAACCTTAACCTTACAATGCTTCGGTCCATCATACTTAAAATAATTCAAAGTATCCCCTGGAACCCAATCGTCATAGGCCGTATTTAACCCTTCGGATTTAGGCTTTCGCAAATTACCTCCGAGGAGTTGATAGATTATTAAAGATACTTGAGAGAGTAACGGAGTCGTAGGGAGGATTATGCAGGCAAGTGGAGGGAGGTCACCTCCTGTACCAGTAAAAGGATCTCTAACGATTTCTCGAGACCGCAATTCAGGAGTTAACACGGTTAGGAGTTTGGTTAAGTACGCTAAAGTTTTTCCGCTACCAGGAGGTGAACAGAGGTACGATGATCCGGGAGAAGTTTGATGCGACGATTGGATCAACGTAGGAGACGCAAAGGAAAGGGCCTTGAGGCGAGAACTCAGCCAAATTGGGATGGAGGAGGGGTAGGTGACTTGGGGGAGAGTTATGTCGTTTTTCTTTAGCTCGGCTAAGGTCTTAAAGTCTGCGAGAGCGAAGCGATGTCGTTAGCGTTTTTGCTGATATTTTGCCATCGTTCAGCTTCTTTATCGTAGCGATCGCGATAATCGCTCCCACCTTCGTTAGCTAGAGCACGCTGGAACTGTGTTTGGAGCTTGTTGTTGGGAAGTTTTAGAGCGACGACGGAGGAAGAGAAAACGAGGGTAGCGAGAAGGAAAAAACGCGATACAGATGTCATCGTTGCGTTCGAGTGGACTCCTGATAGTAGAGAGTTGGTAGTAGAAGAATTGGGCGGTTGAGTAATATATAGCGGTCAAGAAACACCCCACAAAATATTACGCAAACTTTTTTACCAGCCACATTCCAATCCCGACTTGACGTACTTCTAGTTAAGCTGCGACGTCAAATCATATCTACACTTGGCATCGTGTCCTCTCCACGTTCCAAACTATCAACATAACCCCTAACCATTCTCGGATAAATCCAAACAAACCAATCTAACCCTCGTCATTTCACTTGTCCGACTCACACTCTCGACAGCCAATAATGCTCGCCTCCAAGCTCGCGATCGCACTCCTGCACCTCTTCCTCCTCTCCGCAACTAACTCCTTCATGCTCTCCCCTACCTCTACCCTCCAATCACCCCGTTCCACAACCTCCCTAAATTTCTTCGGTGCCAAGGCACCCCCTCCCGGCACCCCAGTTGACTACGTCTGCAAAGACTGCGGTTACGTCTTCACAAAAGGCGAAGCCGCATGGGAGAAGCTTCCTAAATCTTATGCTTGCCCGCCTTGTGGAGCGCCGAAGTTTAGGTTTAATACGGTGGCGAAGGGGACTGGTCCGAAGAAGGTTGAGGTGAGAAGAACGTTAGGAGGGAAGCGATGAGTGGAGAACGTTAACATTTGCGGGAGTAAGACGAGATAGTAGCGACTTACGCGTCAAAAAATTAAGCGCACTGACTCGTCGCTTCCGTGTAACTCGGCTCGCTACTATCTCCTCGCTTCGCTCGTCGCAGGTTAAGAAGAGTTGGTTCTAGAACTTAAAACACACGATACTACCTATAACAATAAATAATAATCCACTCGCATCATATTAATAATTTTAAAATAATAAAAGCTGTTTTCTTTGTTTTCTCTCTCCTCTCCTCCCCCTGTTGAACCCTCCTTGCCCTAGCCTCGTTTTTCTCCTGGATGATCCTCTTGGCCTCAGCCTGCTGCTGCTTCGAGCAAAGTTAGGCGACTACCGCGTCGCTGTCGGCGACGTCGATGTTGGAGGGGACTAGCTTGGAGCAGTAGAGGAAGCCGTTGTGACCAATCGTTTAAAGCGAGTCCAGGATCGTCATCGAACTTAGTTCGTAGCAAGCACGGAAGACACCATAATCTAATTCCTGAAGGTTTGTGGGGAGGAGATCGATGTTTTCTAGACTGACGCAATCATCGAAGGCCGATTAACCAATCGATCTTAACGTCGTCGGCAAGGATACGGTTGTCAAACTACGGCAGGAACTGAAGGCAAGTAATCCGATCCTTTCAACGCCTTCGGGAATATCAACAACGACGAGATTGACGACGCACTTGCAGGCGTGCTCTCAGACCGTCGTAATATTTAGAAGGAATATCACCCGCGTTTCGAGCTTACACATTTACCTTAGAGCTTCAGCTACCTCAGAACTATGGCTAAACTAAGATCATTCCCACCGTGAACCATCAACTCTCCGCTCCTCACGCCCACGTCGATCTTCGCATCCACGGCGGCATTCCACCCCTTCGTCGCCACCCTCAAAACCATCAACATCTCAACGTGAACGAAATCGACGAAGTGTCTCCTGAACTCAGGTGTATGCATGAACTGATCAGTCGTCGCAGGGGCAGTGGGAACAGTCGTCAAAGTCGTCGAGATCGCCGCTGACGAGCCCACGAAAACCCCCTACCCATCCTCCTTCCCCTCGTCTACCGCACCCCTTTTCCCACCTGTTTCTTGGCTCTCGTGGCCCTCATTAGACTCAGAGGATACAGACTTGGACATCGTGATTCGTAGGTTTCGAAAAATCGGATGCTAACTTTTCTCAGGTTTTCTTCCCTCCATTTTTCAGATTCGTCGATTTCACCGTCCCTCACGCAACCCCAAAATCTGTTTCTCTTTCTACGTACACTCATAGTATACCAGTTCCCCCTTAATCCCCTCAAACCACACCAAACGCCCTCAAAAATGAAATCTAGTCAATCTCCGTCCGAACCCGCGTCCGCAGCCAAACCCGTGTTCCTCTCAAGCGAACTGTCAACGCGAAGTTAAGACCGTGCGGGCACTCGGCGACGTGAAGGGAGTGTACGGAGGAGTTGAGGGTGAGGAACAAGCCTTGGCTTCTCTGCAGGAAGAAGATTGCAGGGTTTGACGTTGGGAAGTGGCAGAGCTCGATTGGCGAGCACGGGCTGTGGCCGACGTTGTTGAAGAATCTGATGCAGCTCGCAAGCGGAGAGCGCTTCAACGAATATTTTCAGAAGCAATTCAACGGGAACGAGGCGGCGTACTTGAGGTGGAAGGAAGTTTTTGATGTTTTGGAGATTGGAAATGCTTGAGACGTAGGTCCCGATCTACCGCTGGAGCGACAGGTGCTAGTGATCACGAAGTCGGAGGATCTGATGAAGGTCAGGGCGTTGGCGGAGCTGTGTTGTCGGGAGTTCTTTGACGATCCGTCGCTTTTGGTGGTGGCGTGGAGGAGGATTTTGGAGGTTTTGGTTTTGGCGATGCTGCCCGTTGAGAATGCGCTTGAAGCGACGAGGGGTTTGATTATACCCACTGGAATGAGTGACGACGAGAGAATCGAGAAGTTCAAAGATTTGTTAAGAAAGCGACGACAAAGAGGAAAGCGACGATGAAGAAGAAGAATATTATTGATTTGATTTTATGAAATTGCATGAAGATACGAAACGATGCACGCGGAATTTTAGGATTTGCCTCAGAGCTAGCGGGAACGAGGAGGGGTTGGTGAAGTTGTTGAACGCCTACCCGATGCGGTTATAAATAATGTAAACCCGTCTTCTTACTTTTACACAATTAAATGGACTTCGCTTACTTTGATTTTGACTTTTCCCTCCTCGATTTCTCCCCCCCTATCCTTACTTGCTTAATTCGATTCGATTTGATTCAACGCCTCCCTCCCCTTTGTTCAACGCACCCCCCCCCACGTGTCCTCTGTTACTATTACGACGATTTTGTTCAATAACGTCCCCTAGAATGAGGCGAACCCTGCTGCGTCGTACGGATCCTGCGAGGAGCGGCGAGCAAGGCGCCATAGGGAGATGTTAATTGTGGAGATTGCGAAAACGAAGAGCGGAGCGATGATGCGTAACTAGGAGCGGAGCGATGATAATGAGGAGCGAAGCTACTAAAATACTGCGTTATTCGCTCATCTCGCCAACTCACCTGCCCGTCGCTTGGTCGCCAGCAACGTAAGCGAGCGGAGGCTGAGGATTCTCCGTGGCAGTTTGGTAACCTTGCTGCAAGCTAGAAGTGTTGGAAGAACTCCTCGCAATCGATCTCCTGACCGCCGAGTGCACCGATTTTAAGTCCTCGAGATTAGGGGAAGAGATTTTGATGGGGTTGCCCCTGGCCGGGACGATGCAGATGAAGTAAACGGGCGTATGAGATCCCTTGAGTTGAGCGATCTGAGGTCCGTTGAGATCGTTGGCGATCCTGCAACGAGCGTAGCGAAGAGCAGAGGAGCGAAACGACGACGAGTTAGAATTGCGTAGCAAAGAAAGCGACGCCTCATGACTTCGTACCTAGCTCCGCGGAGGCTGAACTCTTTGACCTGCGAGCGAAGCGAGCTATTGTGTTAGTGGTGTCGTGGCGGTGGTGATGACGGGGACGAGTTCATTTTATTGATGAGGTTGAGAATCTCAGTCGCATTATTGGAAACGCGATAGAGGGTCCTGATTTCTCTTCATAGCGCTCATCTTAGGTATGCCCAAGCGAGGCGTTGTCATCAGACGCGAAGAAGAAAATTAGGCTATATCATCATCGAAATTCAACAAAATCATCATCGTTACACTCGTCACTTCGCTTGTTCCTCGCTCACCTTCACGCTCAACTTCCTCTGCGACGTAATCTCCAAAACCGCGATGTCCATCTCATCCTTGGATCTGTACATCATAAGCATGTGGGGCGGGGCGATGATCCCACCGACGACGCAGTACTTGGGCTTGAAACCGCTGGATTTGGAGGGAGGGCGGAGATCGGGAGTGTCGTATTTTACGAGGTGGAAACCCTCGTCGAACGTGATGGGGATCTCCATGCGAAGGAATTTAAGCGAGAGCGGGCGGCTCCCCTTCCTCACTTCGTTCGCTGCGGCGCGGGCGGTGGAGACGCGGACTCCGTTCACCTCGGTACAAACGTCTCCGACTCGTACGCCTGCGACGAGCGAAGCGAGCGCGAGCAAAATGCCATAGGGAGCGTGTTAGTGGTGGGGATAGCGAAAATGAGAAGTGCAGCGACGAACTGAAATATCACGAATATATCGTCGCTTCGCTCCTCGTCTTACGGAACCGTACCTGCTTGAGCGGCACCGCCTTGCGACGCGACGAAAGCCACAATAGGCCTGGCTGCCAACTGACTGACCACGTTGGGATCGACAGTGCGGAACGACGTCGAAGTCAGCTCGCTGGCCTTGTAGAACATGACGCCGAGAATCGGGGCGAAGACCTTGGCGTCGAATTCGCGGCCGGAGGGGAGCGGAGGAGCCTTGGGTTGTTTCTCGTCCGATCCGGATTCGCTCTCGGAGAACGAGCGACTCAGCGTGGGGACGAAGACGCCCTCAGCGTTCTTCTCCGCCTCGGGATTGGAGAACCCGAAAACATCGTCCATCCCCTGAAAGATGTCGTCAACGACGGGAGCCGGAGGAGCCGGGGAAGGCTGCTGCGCGTACTGCTGCTGCTGCTGCTGCTGCTGGGGAGGCGGCGCATGAGGGGATAATTGCTGGGCGTACTGTTGCGGCGGCGCATGCGGGGAGAATTGCGCTTGCGCGTACTGGGGTGGCGGAGCTCCGTACGGAGACAGGTTCTGTTGTTGTTGGTGGAACTGGGCCGCCTGCGACGAGCGTAGCGATGAGCAATAGCGAGGCGAGGAGAAGTCCGAGGAGCGAAGCGAGGAGTTAGTTAAGAATGTTCTTAATGCGAGGATGTGTAGACGGACTTCACCTGCTGTTGTTGCAAAAACTGCTGCTGCTGTTGAGGCTGCTGGTACTGTTGTTGTTGAGGCTGCTGGTACTGCCGCATCATCGGGTCTTGGTTCGGCTGCTGGACCATGGTGGTGTTGGGCGGCGTGGGGGGACGAAGGCTTCCTCCGCCCTGCGACAATCCGGATGGGAATGCCGTCGGCATGGGGTACGAGGGAGGTGCGACGGGTGGCCCGGGGGGCGCTTGCGGAACGGGATCAGGCGGATAAGTGTTAACAGCATCAGGTTTGGGGGGCAGGGGAGCCTGGGGCACTGGAGCGGCGGGCGGAGTCGGGGATTTTTGCTCGTCCATAGTAAAATTGCCGAAACAGTTTTCGAGCTGCGATGACGTTGACGAGTTAGAAAAGCGTAGCGTCGACAGCTGTTTGAGCAATTAGGTTAGGGCTAGTAGGACAGGGTCGATTACGAGCGCAAATATAGCGTTCGTAGCTCGTCGCTCTTTCCTCGCAGTTTCTCACCTCCTTCTGTGTTGCCGCAATGTTGGGAGGGGGTGGTTGGTCAAAGGGACTCGGATGGGGCATTGGCTGGAACGGATCCGGCGCAGGAGCCGGGGTCGGCGTAACTTCCAACTTGAGCGAAGAAGCCATCGGGCTCAAAGCGCTGCAACAGACGAGCATAGCGAGTAGCGTGAGGATTGATATTAATGAGTTAGAATTACGTTGCTGTGAAAGTGGCGTCGTTATCTAGACTAGAGCTACCAGCGCAACATAATATCGAACTTAAATTAATGCATTCGTCGCTTCGTTCCTCGCAGCTTCTTACCTGCCGTGAGCGACGGGGTTTCCACCCGAAGGCGGAAAAAAGTCCAAGTTCGACTGGACGAATTGCTGCTGAGGCGGCTGCGTTACTTGGGGTGAAGGCGCCCTCATTTGAGACGGAGCGGGGGCGGGGGGCGGAGGAGAGGCGACGACGACGAAGCCGCTGTTGCTGTCTCCGCTGCCCGGCTGCGTCTGTTGCGTCTGTGGGGGGAAGTGCATTTGGCCGACAGACGCGTAGGGCGAGTGCTGCGGAGGCGGCTGCGGCTGATGCCCCTGATTGAAGCCGTATTGGGGCATCGCCAACTGCTGCGGTTGAGGAGGCGGCATTGCCATCTGTTGTGGGTTCGGGGGTGGTGGAGGAGCCGCCGCTGGAGGCGGGGTCTTTTGCTCAAACCCGAAGGATGCAAAAGGATCGGCCATCTGCGGCGATGGAGTGTTAGGGGTTAGGAGTGCGAGAGTCGAAAATGCGAGGGATATCGGCGAAGCGGAGCTGCGGAGAAATCGACATTCATAATCATCGTCGCTGGAGATCAGAGATGAGTAATTTTGTTTCTTGTTTTCAGACTCACTTCGCGTACCTGTAGGGCTATGGCGTGTTTAACTTGGTCCCGAGCGGTATTGGGAATAAAGGGGAGGAGGGAGGGTACGACTCGAAGTTTGTTTTATCGCAGCAATCGATGAATAGGATTGACACATTTTGGAATGGATTTTTGCTGAAAACTTTCTTAGCTGTTTCTGATCCCCATGGCGACCGTGAAACGCGAAAAGACGTTCTACGATGATGTGATCGACAATGATGACGATATCGAGATTGAGATTGAGATTAAGCGGGAGGAGGGGGTAATTTTTGGGAGGGACGAGCAAGGTCGTCGCGGAGGGGAGCGGACGGGTTTTGTGGCGGTGAATGAGGAGATGTGCGGGTTGAGCGTGAAGGCGAGCGAGGAGAAGATGGTGTTGAAGGAGAAGAAGAAGCGGACTCTTCGCGCTGTCGTCCTAAGCGACGACATCTGGTTCACGATTATCGCATTTGTGGGCACTCTCATTCCCATCGAGAGACTACTGCCGCATCGCGCAGACCTTCGCTCGACCATCGCCACTTTGAGAGTCCGCGCCATCGAGAACGCCGTGGAGATATCGGCGTGCTTTAGCGGAGAGGTAGATTACGCTCCTTCCGATTCCACCCGTGATCAGATTCACACCTCCTGCGCCATCGACGGCTACGTCCTCCTTGCCGCTCTAATCAATCCCCACCCTAAGTCCATCAACGCCACGGACTACTCAACCTGCCTCAGCCTAATCTTTCGGAAGCACGTGATTCCTTCATATATCCCCCCTCCCTCTATCCTCGAAACTTTCTTGTTTCGGATTCGAAAGGAGTTGGAGGATGAGGTGAGAAACTGCGAGGAGCGAAGCGACGCTACCACCTCTACGTAATTCTAACTCGTTTACACCAATCTTCACGCGACTCGCTACGCTCGTCGCAGCCAGTTACATTGTCGATATTGAATTTAGTCGCCAACGGGCGCATGACTCCCGAGCAGTACGCGTTTCATATGCGCTGCTCGTGGAGTCAGTTCTTCGGGGAGCATCCACCGCTTCATTTGTTCCTCGCCCGCAAATCTCTCGGATCCTCAACCTCCTCCTCCGCTACGTTTAGAGCGAAGCCGCCTCCCTCCCCCCTCTCAGAAATTATTATATCAACGCTTTACGACGGCTGCTTGAAACTAACGAGGGACGTGTCCTTCGTGAGACACAAATATGTCCATTCACGTTTAAGCGCAATCACCTCGCCGGTAACGAAAAACGCAGGTTTGAAAGGGCGACGGCAATTCCTTGTAACTCGTCAAACGTATCGCTCTCACAACGCAATATTTAACCACCGCATTTATAAGATATATGAGCAAAATCGCGAGGAGGTATTACTCCTAACAGCTACTTCCTCGTCCACGTCGAGCGAAATCTTGATATGTTCTCCCCCAACCAACGTCCTCGGAAAATTACGCTCCAACTTTACAAAGACACATTTCAATGCGGCCTCGACAACGAATGCGCAGGTCGCGGATATTAATATTATGAACGCGAACCTGCTTCAGGTCACGAATCTCCCACGAGCGACGAAGGTGCTGATTCCGAAAGACGACAGCGTTGACGTCGATCTAAAACGCGAATGGAAGTACGGGGCGATAGAGCCGCAGAACGGACGGTGTTTCAACGCAATGGCGAGAGTGTACGGATTCAGGAACGTCGAGCCTGCGTGGAACGATGATGTTAACGCTTTCACGCTCAACTTTGGTGAGAAGGCTCTAGGAGCGAAGCGACGAGTATTAACGATAGAACATTCTGTACTAACTCCCCCCTCCCTACCTCAGACGGCCGCGTGACTTATCCGAGCGTCAAGAATTTCAAGCTCAAGTCGCTTCAAGATACGACGACGGAAGAAGTAGTAATGCAGTTTGGGAAAGTCGGCAGGGACGGGTTTCAGATGGACTTGTCGTACCCGCTGAGCGTATTTCAAGGCTTCTGCATCGCGGTCGCCAGTCTCGAGCATAGGAAAGGATTTGCGTTTTTTTAATGAAGAAATGTGGGTATTTTATTTAGCGTGAACGGAATTTTGCTTTTTTTTAATGAATGAAATATGATTTGATTTGATTATTTGAAGTTTCTGGTGTACCTGCCTTGGAGAGCACTGCCCCCCCCCTCGCCCCATCCCCCACCCTCCCCCACCCCCAATCCTCCCAAGCCCCCCCCCGTTTATTTGGTTAAATCCTTCTTTGATATTCAAAACGAGGAGAAGGTGAGGGAGCTTCAAAAGGCAGAGGCCGAGGCTTTGAAGCCGAAGGCAAAAAAGAAGGTATCCTCCACGCTCTTCACCATCACGGGCTGGGCCAAGAAGCCCGTCCTTCGCCCCCGAAAAGCGCCGGCCATAAAACCCAATGCACCCACGACCAACCCCGAGGAGACTACGGTTGACGTCGTCGCTTCCGGTTGGGACAAGGACGGGGACTACGCCGGAAAGGGCTATACCCCGGCCGGAGCAGACGAATCGTCCACCACCGTCGGCGTCGACAAGAAGACCCCGTCCGTCCCCATCTTAGACCTCTCCAACCTCACCAACAAAAAAAAGTCCACCCCTCCCACCCCCTCCACCGCTCCCCCTCCGACGCCCCAAGAACCCGAAACGTCCCCCGTCATCGCGCCCACGCACTCAACCCTCACTGTCCAAGAGTTGTTGAACCTCGGCGGCTGGAGCTTAATCAAGGTGAGTGAGAGCGACGAAGGGAAATTAAATAAATTATATAACGTTCTAAACTAACTCGCGTCGCTCGTTTCAAGCACTCCGTAAAGAACGGAGCGAAGCGCGACATCAAGTTCTCGTACTACAGGCGTCGCGCCTGGGACGAGGGCGACAAACGCATCCAATAGACGTTCGTCGACAAGCAAACGAGGGAGACTCGGCGTCAACTCAAACGCCTTCACGAAGAGTACCTTGGTCGCGTTATTGGCCACGAGTAACTTCTGTCGTAACTCACGTTCCACACGCGTTCCACGAGGAGTAATTGTAAGCCGTAGGAGATCATTCATTCATTTTATTTGCTAATCGTCGTCGTAATTTTTATCGTTTCACGTTATTATATACAAATCCTCCAATCCAGTATTAATTTCATTCCCCTCCTTCCTTCCTGCTGCCCCTCCTCAGTCCCATCTTGCTCAGCATGGCGCTCTTCATTCTGACGACACCTCTGACCTTGCGCTTCCCTCTTCCTCTCCTTCTTCCTTCTCCTCCCTCTCCGCCCTCGCCCTCCTCCTTCTTCTCCTCGCCCATGATTTTAATCTGTTTCTGCAGCCGTTCAGAGTCAACGAGCTCCCTCGATTTTGTTCTTTCGGCGGGGGTCCTGTTAGGCGGGGGATAATTTGGCGGCGGCGGCGGGTATGGTCTGTCCCCGTTGACCGCTGGCACCTTCCTGGCCACCTTCCTATCTCCCCCGACGCTGCCTCCGCCCAAGGAATTCCGTCCACTTCTACTTCCGTCGTCACTATCGAAAAATTCGCCCTCCTCCTCCTCGCTCCCACTGCTATCCCCGCTATCATCTCCTCCTTCTCCGTCCTCGTGAAACGAATCGCTGTCACTATCACTCTCTACCCCCCCCTCACCC
>BLQM01000117.1:74894-95502 GCA_012489335.1 Triparma laevis f. inornata
CGCTCAACCCTGCGGGGGCCGCTGCGCGGGGCCTAACCCTGGCACTTTCCTACTCGAATATCCTCGCTTAGCTCAATTTCATCGCGCCCCTCCCCAACCCCCCCCTTACCTCTTCTCTATCGCCTTGCCCATCCGTATCCGCTTCGTCCCAGCCACCTGCCAGGTCAAGCGTCTGAAGTCGTCGGAAATCTTGAAGTACCTGTTCTTGCCCTTTGTGAAGGTGCTCGAGTTGAAGGGCACCTTCTGTAGCATGGTTCCCTTCTTCATCATGTGTATTATCTCGAACTCCGTCGCCAGCTCCTGCTGCTCGTTCTGAATCGTGTGGTGCCTCTCCTTCAGGCTTTTGAAGACGTCCCTCATGTTGGGCCTGACGTCCGGATTGGGCGCCCAGCAGCTGTGGCGAGTGGCGAGGGTGGGGGGTTGTGTTAGTGGTGGAGATGAAAGATTAAAGACAGCGGAAACGAGGAGGGAAGCGACTCAATATCGTGTTCTTCAACTCGTCGCTTCGCTCCTCGTTCTCACCTCGTGATGATGGTGCTAATTACAGGGTCCACATTTATTGGAATGCGCATGCGCTCCCCGGACAAAACCTTGTATGCGACTGCAGCATTGGTGCTTCCAAGAAAGGGCTCTCGCCCTACGAACATTTCGTACAGACACACTCCAAAGCTGAAGACATCCGTCTTCTCGGAAAACTCCTTGTTCTTCAAGCTCTCCGGAGCCTCCCACCTCACCGGTCCCAAATTCGTCGCCGTGAATCCCTTGCTCAACCCCTTCGTCCTCAACCTTGCAAACCCAAAGTCGCACACGTGCACGTTCATCTGCGCGTCCACCAGCAAATTCCTGCAGGCTAAATCCCTGTGGATGATCCCCCTCACGTGCAAGTTCATCACGCCCTGCGATGCCATTGTCGCCATGTTGATCAGCTGCAGCGGGGAAGAGGCAAGCGGCGAGCAGCGAAACGCGGTGAGCGAAACAAGCCGTGTTAGAACTACGATTATGGCCATATGTCCATCCTCGTTGCTTCGCTTCTCGCCTTACCTCCGTCAAGTCTATGCTGAACCCCCTAAAATTCCCATGGTCAGCGCTCACCAGCATGTCGAACATGCTGCCGTTGCTCATGTACTTGGTGACTATTGCTACTTGGGGGTCGTTGTTTGGGTCGTCCTGTGGCGAGCGTAGCGACGAGTTAGTATAAAGTGTTAGCTATAGCGAGGAGCGAAGTCTCCGAATTGAACGAGGAGTTTTTCTATGCCTTCGTAATCTTGTCCCTCAGCGATGAATTGAACAAGTTAATTTGGACTCGCTCGTTCTGACTCGCTCATCGTTGTGAATATGTGACGTTTTGTAATCTCGTCATTCCTCTCCTCGATAGTACACCAGTGCAAATTATAGCTCGTCCCTTTGCTCCTCGCCCCGACGCTCACCTGAATAACAACCCCAACAAGCTCCAAAATATTCTTCTGCCCACTCGCCTTCGCCATCATCTTAACCTCACTACTAACATCACTCTCCTCACTGATAAAAACCTTCACAGCGACGACTTCCTCCTTGTAAAGTCCCCGCCAAACCTCACCGAAACTACCTTTACCTACGAACGAGCGTAGCGAGGAGCAGCGAGCGAAGTCTCGCCGTGTTAGAATTGCGCAGCGACGAAAGCGCTTGAGCATTTAGACTAAGCTACATCGCTTCGTATTGTTACTCCCTTAAATAAATTCGTACTCCCAATTACGCTCGTCCCTTCTCTCCTCCCTCCTCTGTTCGTACCTATCAATCCTAAAAGCTGAATATCCTCTTTCGAAATTAAAAGCTCACTAGGTACATCCTCATTAATCGTGCTTGCTCGACTTCTAGAACTACTCCTCAAACGATCCATCGCATTCACAGACGTTGCTGAATCATTTGATCTATCATACTGAAACGTAGGACTACTGTTGCTGAGAGTCCGGAACATGGATGCGGAACTAGCTCTACTCAAAAACCCCATTTTAGGGGAGTAAGACGCCGTGGGGAGGTGACAGCGGAGTTCGTCGATTTGACGTTGCATGAGGTCTTTTTCTTCTTTGTGGCGACGCTCGGAGTCTAAGAGCATAGAGCGAAGGGCAGCTGTGTGTGGGATCGGGGGGGAGGTTAGGGTGAAGGGAGAGGGTTAGAGGGGGGAGGGGGAGAGAAGAGAATGAACGACCGTCTATTGGAGACGTGTATTCGTGAAGTCAGCTTCGCCAGATTCGCTGCGGCTACACGTTCTCGCTTCGCTCCCCCACTAAGTGCACCCACAACCCCCACACACACCCCTGGTCCTCACCTATTTCATCATTAACGCTATCATTGCTCCCCCCCTTTTTCTCCTTGGTAGGAATGCTCTTCGAGTTTGATCGCAACCGGTTAAACATGATTGGTTTTCTAGTAATGAGGCCCAGAGGGTGTCTCAAAGTATATAAGAAGACCCTTGCCCCGGGGATGGATTGGTAAAAAGTTTCCACGCGTTAAAAAAAGGGAACGGAAAGGATGCGTGTGTAGCAGCTAACACGTGTGTCTATAAAATTTGTTTCTTTTTCCTGAAAAGTGGACGTAAAGAAGTTGTAAAGATCAGGACCCTAAACTTTTATCAGACATGTTGTTAATATCTATCTTTACTAATATCTTAAATACACGTGAGTAAACCATATAACTAACCGCACACGCCGACCTGTGAACATTTAAACCCCCACCTCCCTCAATCTAATCCTCCCCCCCCTCCCCCTCCCCCCCCCATCCTCTCCTCCCCTCCAACAGCCCCCTCATCATGTCCGAACAAAAATCCGAGTCAAAATTCGCCGACCACGTCGAGTTAAAAGACGATGATGTCGATGGACATGAGGCGACGGATCATAGGGCGGTTACGTGTAGGTATGATATGGCGAAGTTGAGGAGGATTGGGGAAATGTGAGTAAAACAACAACGGGGCGGGTAGGAAGGGGACGGGGGAGGGGGGGTTTGGGGGAGGAGGGGGAGGGAGGGGGGAGGGCAGGAAGAGGGGAAGCGGGGGAGCGTATTTATTTTAACATCGTGGCATGGTATTGGCGTTACGAAATGTTTTGGTGTTGGGAAAAAATTGCACTTGACAGCAGAGGCCTTGACATTTAAGAACCCCCGTCCCACCCGTCAACTTCGCTTTTAATAAAATCCTAAAAACGTTAAAACCCCTCTATAATTCTAACACCCAACTCAAAATCCCATTCTTTCTTAACAAAATAGCGAGGACGATATTCTTGAGGCCATTGCCGCAGCTGCCGGAATTGACTCCGACGATATGGATTGCGTTTTCAGTGTTCAAGATGCTCTTGAGAAGGACAGGGCTGACTTGGAGGTGAGACCACAAGTTTTATTTATGGTTATTACGTACGCATTAAGAATTGATTCTAACACGCGGAGACTGTAGGTATACATTAAACAAGCTGTAATGGATATCGTAAACGATGAGGGAAAAGCACAAGATATCGCCGACAAGTACATCGACGAGCTCGAGGGTTTGAAGCAAATCGAGGAGGCGAAATAAGTGGGAGGGCACGACTAAAAATATAATTAAGTAGAGAAAAGGGGATGGTGTGGCTTAGTAAGGTGACGGGGCTGGGAGGGGAGGAGCGAGTACAAAACAGTATGTAAAACAAACACTAAAGTATCAAGAAAAACATGGCCCTGCACATTCATTTCAATTATTATTATTATTATCTAATTGTCGTATCAATCCCATTGTACATTACTCATTGGAAGATCGCCTCCAATCTGACTAACGTCCGATTCTGCTTTGAGGACTTTCATTTTTTCCTTCCCCCCCCCTGCACCGAAACACTTCAGAAGAGGAACAAAGTGCTCCTCCCCCACCTTCAGGGTGACATTTGTATGAATCGTTATCCTCTTTCCTCCAATTGGAGACGCTACTCTTTGCATGCATCATAATCGTCATCATAATCGTCATCATAATCGTCATTATAATTGTTCGAGGGTGACGGTATGTTGAAGCCAAGTGTTGAACGTTCTTGGCGGATTCTGAGGCGGACATTTTCCAGGCTTCACAGAGAGCGAAAAAAAGGCAGGAATACTGTGGAAGGAAGGACCGGAGCCCGAAAGGATGAGGACGCTTGAATCTTTTAAAGGTCGAAGAAGCTCGCCAAATCTGATATCGGATAAGGAAATTTGGGAATCCACATAATCTGAATAGTGAGAAGGAGAAAATGTATCTTGTTGTTAGTGGAGCTTTGTTCGGGTTACCCCCCATATTTGCTGGGCTTAAATTAATAACTGTGGTGAAGCACCAGCCAACTGTGATAACTGGCCATTTCTTTTTAGCTTTTGGGGTAGTATTTCCCCTTCTAACCCCCCCCCACGTTCATAGACATTAACTGCATCTTCTCCAAACTTCCAGATCATAATCAAGTCGCTTCCATAAGTCTTGGGATCAACTCTCTATGCGTCAGCCGCTGGCACTCGATGTCTCATGAAAGCTAATATTAACGTACCAGTTCTTCAACAATGCGGCAACCCCACCATGCCTTCGGTCATGGTTTCTGTGTTCCTTGCATTTGCGTGGTGAGTCGCCTTTCGTCTTACGTTAAGGATAATTGAGATGCTTACTCCAACACTCTTCACAGGCTTTCGCGGTACATCTTTCCCCCGCTAATTCTGAGATCTGAAAAAAAACTAATGACATGGTCCAATGTGATGGCTTTACTTATGAGTAATCTAGAGGGAATTCAGTTCGGACTTTTCGGAGCCACGGCAGCCATCGCCTTAGTCCTCTTCGCCAACACAGACGAACAAGGGGGATGATTTGTATAAGAGTCTAGAGTACCTTACGTATGGGTTTCTTTCCACATTGCTGACGTTACTTTTTTGGTTATCTACGAGCACGTACTCAAGCCTCTGGTATTCGTTAATGAAATTTTAGATGAAGAAAGGGATGATAGGCATTTTCAGTTCCAAAGAAGGAGACTTGAGCCTCGGTTCCCTCTAAAGTGGGGCAGCAGGAAGGAAGGAGGAGAATGAAATATGATTGGAGGATTTGTATCTAATAACTAGAAACGATAAATAAATTTGATCTCTCAAAAAAAACGCGTACTATCCAACGCTAATTAACTATTACCAAAACCAGCACACCTCTTGATATCGTATTTACAGGTCCCCGTTTTTGACGCATTCCTCAGCGACCAAGACAGCGTTCAGAGCTGCTCCGCGGAGGAGCTGATCTCCAGACACGAAAAACTCGAGGCCGTAGTCGCCAAATGCCTCGGAGCGGCGGACACGACCGACTTCGACGTCGTATTGACCGGTGGCAGTTAAGGGCATGGGGTACTTGTTGTTTGCGATGTCGTCAACGAGCTGGGAGGTCGGGTTGTTAGAATTGACAGTCACACACGTCTAACGCTCCACTTTCCTCCTCTCTTTTTCTCCTCACCTTAACACCCGGACTCTTCGCCAACAACTCCTGCGCCGCCTTAACATCAACCTTCTCCGTCGTCTCCAGCACAATAGTCTCCGAATGCGCCCTAAACGTCGGAATCCTAACCGCAGTACAACTAACCGGGAAATCATCCGCCATCTCACAGATCTTCCTCGTCTCCCAGGTAACCTTCATCTCCTCCTTCGTGTACCCATTCTCCTGGAATTTATCAATATGAGGTATCACGTTGAAGGGGAGGGGACTAGTGAAATGTTTGTGATCACTTCGACGACGAAATTCGTTATTAGAATTACGTAGTCGCGACGAAAAGCTGATTTTACGATTTTTTCTCACCTCTTCCCGAACTCCCTCTCACCGCTCGTAACCTGAATACTCCCCGCCTTCAACTCATCCATACCCTCTTGTCCCGCACCTGAACTCGCTTGATAAGTGGACATGAGGACACGTTTGGCGCCGAATTTTTTCATTAAAGGGGATAAACCCATTAAACCAATCGCGGTGGTGCAGTTAGGATTCGCGATCAGTTTCTTGCCTTTGCAGGTTTTACCGTTAATTTCGGGAATCACGAGTGGGACGTCATCCTCGTAACGAAACGCGCTTGAGTTATCAATAACGATACAATCCTTACTAATTTCTCTGGCATGCTCCAAAGCGAAATCACCGCTAACAGCTAAAAAACACACGTCGCATTCCTTAGCGGAAGCCTGGTCGAAAAGTTCGACGGTCACGTCGCCGAATTTAGTGGAGACGGTGGAACCGGCGGAGCGGGCGGAGCCGAAGATACGAAGCTTGTCGACGGGGAAATTGCGCTGTTCGAGGCAGCCGACGACTTCTTTGCCGACGGCACCAGTGGCCTGTGTTGGGTTTGGGGGTTACGGGGGTGTTGGGAGGGTTAATTTCGGTGATTTGGAGGGAAGTATTACCGTCGACGTAGTGCATAATGAGGGTGGTGAGGGGGTGGAGGATTGACGGACTCTACGCGAAGGTGGTTGTTTAGCACACGTGCGCGTTGCGGGCCATTTCGGTCGTTGAACGAAAATGCAACACAGTTTTGGTCGCTTGGATTATTCGTAGAGGTCGGCTTCTGTACGATGCGAACGCTTGCTAGAGCGTCGCCGCGACTACAACACACAGGAGTGCCTTGTTCACGTTCCCTGTTATCGTTACGTAAACTTCACGGACGCTCACGCTTCACTCATAGATAACGTCAACGCCCAAGCGTTGTGAAGTTTTACTTACGCCGACAACACCAACCACGGCAGCCAAAGCGGTCGCCTTCTGCATTCGCGTTTGGCCGAATCCGCCGGACAGTTTTGAGGTGGGGACGAACGCGGAGGCGCCGGTAAGGAGGGCGAGGAGGGTGATAGCAGAGAATTTCATAGTGAAAAGGTCGTGGGTTGCGTGGGTTGCGGGGTAAAGTAGTTTATGTTGAAATGTAGGCAAAAGAGGGAAGGATGCTGGAAGAGGAGGATCCAACCCTTCCTACACAGGTCAAACAGGGAAGTCGATTTACGCTCCAAAATATCCTTGCATTATCCTGCAAGCTCTCCACGGCTTAAAAAATAACCCCCCCTCTCACCGTTGACGCCGCCCTAAGCCTTAAGCTCCAACAAAAAACTTAGTTGTGCTTGTTCTTTGCTGGCTCTTGCGCTTCAAGAACGTTTTCGAGGACGTAGAAGCAAATCATTTTAATTAATTGATAACACGAATATAATTTTATATGCCAAACGGTCATGACTACGTCTTATTTACGATCTTCGTCAAATTTATATTAGACACAGACACTCCTACATCACCTTCCTCGCAATATAACTTCCCCGGCTTCCACGCTTTCCCTCCTCCCCCTCCTCCTCCTCCCCTCCCGTCAACCCTGACTCCCAAGCTGGTCATTTCCTTCGCGATCTCCCCTCCGTGGCAGTTCACCACTGCCTTTTTCATCCATTTCGCTTCCCTCGAAGTTCTCTTCCTTTCCTTCTCTTCCTTTTCTCCCTTTTTTCTTTCCTTCACATCTTCCTTCCTCGAGCTTTCCTTCTCCGATAGCCACTCTAGGAAGATACCGTGGCTCAACTTCTCTCGGCCTTCCTTCTCCTCGAGTTCCAACCTCTCCAGCTCCGATTTCTTAATACGATCCTCCGACTCCTGCGACGAGCGAGGCGAGTTGCATGAAGATTGGCGATAAAGCGTTAGAACCGAGAAGTAACGAAAGCGGCGTTGACCTCAAGACTGGCGCTGCTCGCGCAATTGATCTATAATTACAAACGGCGCTTTATCAGCTCGTCGCTTCCCTCCTCGCTGCGTCTCACCTCCGCCTCGCTCTTCATGAACTTCCTCCAAGGCTTGTACTGCAACGAGCGTAGCGAGTCGCAAGAAGATTTTAGTTTATGAGTTAGATTTACGTAGCGGTAGTAGTGGCGTCAATATCAAGACTGAAGCTACCGGCACAGACGAATTACGACCATAATTGTAGTATTCGCAGCTTCTTACCTCCTTATCATACACCCTGCTCTCCTTAACCTCCATCGGTTCCTCCTCCATTTTCCCTATGAGCTCCATTTTCCGCATCCCCCTCGTCTTCATCCACTCGTCGAATTTGGCCTCAGCGAGCAGCTTCCTCTCCTGGGCTTTCTTGCGTTTTTTAATTGACTCGGCACGATCAATGTCCTTCATGCCGTTGCCCTGCAAGTGCGATTGAAGAGTTAGAGTGAGCGAAGAGTTAGAGTGTCGCCGTTGAGAAATATCACCCCCTTCGAGTCAACCGTACTCCTACCCCTCCCCCCAACCCCCAAACCTACTCACCTTCCCTTCGTTCTCTTGCCTCCACATATCGAAAGTCTTGCAATGCTTCAACTTCATCTTCGCGGCAAACAGTTCATCTCCGCTAACGTTCTCCCTCGGCGCCACGTTGACCCGTTCAGAAGAGTGGTACGGCACGCTGCTCACGGTGGTCTTCTTCCCAACCTTCCCAACCTCGTAGTTCTTCGCAGCGCTGCGACGAGCGTAGCCAGTTGCATGAAAACATTGCGGTAAAACGGGTTAGAAATTTACGCAACGATTTACAAGCGGGCTTGTGCGTTTAGACTAAACCTACTAGCGCCGATGAAATATGACCTTAATTGTCGTATTCCCAGCGAGGAGCTGAGCGACGAGACAGCTTCTCACCTCACTTCCCAAGGCTGTTTTCCTTTCTTCCCTCCACCTAAGCCTCCACCGTGCAGGCACTGCTCCCTGTAGTTCCTATTCCCGTTCCTTAATATATCCTTCAACACATTCAAGCTGACCGCGGCGCTGCTGCCCACATCCTTCCCTTCCTTTCCGTTGCTGCAGAAGCCGGACGACGACAGGCCTATGTACGCAATTGGCTTGTCCTCGTAGTCAGTGAACTGCCAGTTTCGGGAGGGGACGTGGCCAGGATTGAGGCTGGCGTAAGCGGAGGGGTTGTATGCAGGGGGTGGGGAGTTCTGATCTTGTTGGTTTTGCATGGCGTCAATGACAACAACAGGGCTGTGTAGTATGTAAAGGCAGGCCAGAAGCTGGATCGGGGGGACGAACTAGATGTCCTTTTTGAAAGGGTTGAGGATGAGGGGGAGCTATTTTAAACGCAACAGGTCCTTCCCTCAATATATTCAACACAGCAGTAACCCTAAAATACCACAAAACTACGTTATGATCAATCAAAAAGTTAAACCGTTTGTTCTCACTTCCAGAGCAATTTTGAACTTCATTCACCCCCACTGATCTCTTTATACAATTTCGCCACCACCGCAAATCACCCTCCCCTTCATACCATGTTCGGTCCCAGTTCCACATCAGTCGACGTCGAGAACGCCACAAACTTCCATTCCAACGCTCAGGGTCTTTCAAAAACAGCTTTAACATCGAGCAACTTCGGGCAACAGGCCTCAGGGAATCCGTTTGGAAGCCCCAGCAGGAGCTCTGTGAGGAAGCCCTTGCATGATGCGGGGTGTACGACCCCGGAGGGGAACGGGGTTGGTATGAGGGTTACAAGGAGTAGTAGTAAGAAGGCGCGGGTGAGTAGAGTTTGGGAGGGAGGGGAGGGGGGGATGAACCCTAACCCTTGGGCATAGGTAGTAGTGCGACGAACACTGTCAGGGTGTAGTACTGTTAGGGTTACGAACACGTTAGCGCTACTAACACACACACACACACACACACACACACACACACACACACACACACACGCGCGCGCACACGCGCGCAGACTACTCCATCATCGCCATCAACCCTCCCAAAAACCCGCCGCAACTCCCTCCCCAACACCTCCTCCAACCCCCTCATCCTCCCCGTCAACGCTCCAGTCACCGTGACATCCGGCGTCCACAAGTCAAAAACAGGATCCATCACAACCGTGAGCAACTCGACCTACTGCGTGACCTTCGAGGACGGGAGCGTCAGCGGAAACATCCCCAAGGGGAGTATTTTGAAGAGCAGAGGAGACGGAGATGGGGGCGTGCAGAGGAAGGTGAGACAAGGAGAATGACCATAAAGAGCGAACGACGACAGCGAGTAGCAAAGCGACAAGCTATAGTAAGCGCATTATACTAACGAGGAGCGGAGCTACGAGATTACGAAGTTACAAATACAACGAGGAGCGAGTCTGAACGAGCTTGTCCGAATAACTCGTTCAATTCGTCACTTCGCTCCTCGGCTCGCTTCGCTCACCGCTCCTCGCTATATTAAGCGCATTAACTAACTCGTCGCTTCGCTCCTCGGACGTTCGTCCTCCGCTCCTCGCCACACTCATCGCAGATTACGGAGTTCAACAACTTTGAGGTCGTGGACCTTACAGGGAACGGCAGCGGCGTGGCGGATCCCACTCCGAAGAAGAGGAGGAGAGGACAAGAGACGGGGGACGGGGGAAAAATCAACGGCGAGGTTGACAACATGATTGGGAATGGGAACGAGAAAGAAAACAGCACCAACAATGCGGAGACGACGAGGCCCAAGAGCATCTTCAAAAGTCCGGCAAAGATTTACGAGAAGCGAGTCAATTCCACTCCGAGGAGTACGAGTACGCACAGGGGCGACGGAGGGGGAGGCGTGAGGGTGAACTTGTACGAGCCCGAGGTCGGCGGAGCAGGGGAGGAGGAGGATGTTGTGAACGACTTCAAGGGTTTGAATATTTGGGACGCTTCTAGCGGTTCGTTGAATGTGAAGGTTAGGGGGAAAATCGAAGAGTGGAAGAGCAAGTATAAGGTTTCTGCTAAGAAGGAGGAGGAGGAAGGGAAGGAGTGGGGCGAGGTCGATAAGCTGAAGAAATCGAACATAGACACTGGTTGTTCTGCCGCGAAGTGGCCGAAGGAGGAGGACATCTTCGAAGGAAGGTGAGCCGAGCGAGAAGCGGAGCGACGAGTATTAAGAACATAAATAACTGTATAAACTAATTCGTCGTTTCGCTCGCCGCTCCTCGGCTCGCACAGCTTCAGCACCGTTAACCCCGTAACCAATAACAACACTCAGGGCAACGAAAATGGGCACGTCCCCTCAGACGAGGAGAAGAGCATGAAACCGGGCTGCTGGAGATGTGTCATGTGCCTTGAGGAGAACAAAGTCGAGTTGGTGGCTTGCGGAATCTGCAAGAGGTTGAGGGCTAGGCACAACAATTCTGCATGAAAAAGTGTTTGAAAAATGGACTCAAGCGTTTCAATGCGAAATAACGTTTTCCTTTGATTTTATTTACTCGAACGACGAGCTTGCCTCTGCTGTAGCCGACGAGACCTGGCGTCGTTTTTATCCTGCTTGATTCGATCTGCCTCCTGCTTTATTCGATCGGCCTCCGCCTGCTCGGCCTCTGCCTGCTGCTTCGAGCGGAGGTGGGCGACGACGTCCGGCGTTGCATCATAGCCCGCATCGTCATCTTCGTCACGATCGTAACTAACGTTGATATTAGAGGGGACTAGCTTGGAGCAATTATCGAGGACGAATTTACCGAACTTTTGAAGCGATTCTGGGATCGTCATCGATTTTAGTTCCATGCAGTCCCAGAAGGCAACTTCACCCAATTCTTGAAGGTTTGTGTGGAGGAGATCGACATTGTCTAGACTGGAGCAACCGGCGAAGGCGAATAACCAAACCAACTATAATGTCCTCAGGAACGATACGGTAGTCAAACTACTGCAGGCACTGAAGGTATTATAACCGATGATCTCAACACCCTCAGGGATTTCAACAACGACGAGATTAGTGTATTTGCAGGAATAGTATCCGACACTCGTAATGTTTAGAAGGAAGATCACCCGTGTTACGAGCTTACGCCTCTCCTTAAGAGCGCCCACTGGCTCCTCCCAGTGCTTCTTACATCAAAAAATCATCGCGCCGCTCCTCACGCCCTCATCGATGAACGCGTCCACCACGTGCTTCCATGCCTTCGTCGCTAACCTCAGCGTCATCAACGTATCCCCCTGAACGAACCCAACAAACAGGAAGATGAACGTGCTGGGGGAAGACCACTCGGACACGTTGGGATCGTTGAATAATCCCATTGTATGGTGAATTGAAGAACTACGAGAAGGCGTTGGAGTATTTTGAGAGAGCTTTGAAGGGGAGCGAGAGGACATTGGGGACGACCCATCCTGAGACGATCAGCACCGTCATGAATATTGCGAGCGTTTATAGGATTCAGAAGGACTACGAGGAAGTTGATGAGCTTTATCAGAGAGCGCTCGAGGGATATGAGGCGCAAAGATCACGAAGATTCAAAGACGTGCGCGATAGACTATCGATACTGTCTTAAATCGAGCGGAAATAGTGCAGCAATGGTGGAGCTCAAGAAGTCCGCATCCTAATATTGAAAGCTACTACTAATGATGAAAGCTACAAAAAAACCGAACCACGCTTTCATTCTTTTTACAAAATAGATTTATTTATTTCTATCTAACCCTTTCGATTATTCAAATTCGACCAAAACGTGCTTGACTGTGGAACTCTCCAACCCAATCGCTGGGCTAGCTTCATAATCTGCCAGCCCTCATCTTCGTCGAGGCGAGTTGGGACTTTGTTGTTGCGGCCTTTCCCGTGTTGTTTGTTGCCACGGAGTTTTTCGTCGAAGCGGCCTTTGGGGATTTTTACGGTGTTGGAACGGAGGTCGTCGGAGGAGTTGCCGGCTGCGGAGAGTGAACGAGCGGCGAGCGAAGCGAGCCGTGTTAGAGTTGTTGTGTGTGTGTTGACCTTAAATAGCTTTGTTCATTTCTTTGTTCATTTCTCACCTACGGGCTTGATCATGACTTGGTACTTGAACCTCCCTTTCCAAGCCTTCGGATTAATGTTCCACCTAGACTCCGAGTCCGCCTCAAAGGGCCCTAACATATGCTTAGCCTCGAAATTGTACAGGAAGAGGATGGCGCCTTTCGCGCACTTGGTGTTGTCGCTGGGGGCGCCGAAGAGGCGGAGTTTTAGGCACTCGCCTTCGGTGGAGTTGTTGCAGGTGAAGATGCGGTAGGTTTGGCCGCGGCCGTTGTTGTTGTTGTTGGTGGGGGGGAGGGTGGAGGGGCGAGGGGGGGGGGGAGCGGTCAAGTCAATGACTTCTTGGGGAGGAGGTGGGGGGGGAGGGGGTGCTTGTTGGGAGGGAGCGGAAGTAGAAGAGAGCGCAGAAGAGGAGACGGAGCGGGAGGACGTCTCGGACTTTTCTTCGCCCTCTTCCGAATCGTCCGAATCTGAATCGGAAGAGACGAGGTCGACAGCCCGCTTTCGCCTCTTCTTCGAGTTTATTTCTTTTGGTGGCGAACAAGTGTTTTGCTTTTGTTGTTGTTGCTCCTCCTCGTCTCTACTCTTCCTCTTCTTCGGAACCGCTTTCGCAGCGCCGTTCGTAGCGCCGTTTGCAGCGCCGCTGTGATTTTCGGGCAACTCAATCCACCTTTCCAGATTGTAATCTGCGACGAGCGTTGGCGTTGAGTTAGAATAGCGTAGCGAAGAAAGAGGCGTGCGCGTTTAGACCAAAGCTACGAGCGCAGCTGAAGTACAAGCGCTAGTATCGTATTCCCAGCTCGTCGCTTCGCTCGTCGCTCCTTCGTACCTCCCTCTCCAACGCTCCTCTCCCCCATCCACTTCTCCGGAGGTATTATCGTCGCCAGAATTGAAACCGGCGGGGAAACCGGCGACGTAACGTTCGACAGCAGAATCTTGAAGTTCACCTCGAACGCCTTCTTAATAAGTCCAATGCGGAAAGAACCCTTCCCCACGTCCATCCCTCCTTCTAGAGGATTCTCGATGCTCAAAGACATGGGCCTGCGACGGGGGGAGGGGGGAGCGGCGAGCGTAGTGAGCGGTGTTAGAAGTTGTTCAATCGTTGTGTAAAGTACCGACTGTCGCTATTAGCAGTATTTGAAGCGAGGACGAAGCCCAGCGAGGAGCGAAGCGAAAAGGATGTATCGCTCCCGCTCATCGCATTGAAACAATTCTAAACTAATTCGTCGCTTCGCTCCTCGGCTCGCTTCGCTAGAATCGTTGTGTAAATTCTCTACTGTCGCTATTAGCAGTATTCTCAGCTCGTCGCTTCGCTCCTCGCTGTCGTCGTTCGCTCCTCTTGCTTCTCACCTGCTCATCTGAAAGAACTCCTCAAAAACCTTATCATGAGCCTTCGGAAAGTAAACCCCTCCCCCCTCCACGCTAATCCCCGTCGTAATGTAATTGAAGTTGAGCCCATAAAGCTCGAGGAAATCGAGGAGGAGGCTGCCTAGGTTTGAGTTGGAGTAGCGTTGGCCGGTTTTATCTTCGCGGGAACGTTGTTGGAGGAAGCTTACGACCATAAGCTGGACCATGAAGGCCCCGACACCGCCTGTGGGCGGGCAAGCGGTTTCGCGAAGTGATTGTTTTGTTAGAGAGGTGAACAGCGAATAATATAGCCGAAGAGTACAGCAAAAAAAACGTGCATCGAAACATTCCCCATCCATTCTCCCCTTCTCGAGACTCACCTTTATAAGGTTCATTCAAATTTCTACACTTCAAAAACTGCTTCAAAACCATAGTCAACGGTCTCAACGGTGGTAAATCCGTTAAAAACCTTCTCATCAATTTCCCCGCGATCGGTCCGTTCGGTATGTCGAAGCTCACGTCGACTGAAATGTTGGTTGGACCGTGGGTGCATTTTACGAGGGGGATGCGAGTGTGTTCGAGGACTTCAAGGTAGGTTAAGGAATCGCCCCAGGCGGAGTGGAGGGAGTCGGCGAAGAGGCGCATTGGGGATTGTGTCAATATGCTGTGAGGTGGGACGAGGGGGGGAGGGTTAGAATGGGAAAGAACGTTTGACGAGAATAATAATTTTTCGAGATTATTTACAAGATAACGATTTCTCACCTTGTGTCTGTCCCCTTCGACCTAACATTCTCCTCTTCACCCCCTTCCTTCTCCTTTACCAAACACACCAAATCAATATCACTCCCAGGCAACAACAGCCCCGTACTCATACTCCCGAAAACCACTGTCTCCCTCTCTCCGTCGAAACACTCTTGTATGATTGAATCTATTTCTGAGACTAGACCGTCACGGAGGGAGAGATCGGAGGTTGTGGGAGAAAGGAGCCGGGTGAATTGGAGGATTTCGTTGTGGAGGCGGGTAAGGGGGTGGGTGGTGGGGGAGGGGAAGGAGGAGAGCCAGGGGGGGAGACCGAGGAGGGGGGAGGACGGATCGACCGCAGTGGAATTTGTGGAGCAATCGGAGGAGTCGGAGTCGGAGTCGGAGGAGGTAGGGGAGGGAAAGGCTAGGAAATCATTGTCTAGTTCGTTTGTTGTGTCGTCATTTGCTGAGAAAAGTGCCATGGCGGAGGGAGCGAAAGTGGAGGCCGTGGGTCGATAGCGAAAGGCCTTGAAAAGAAGGAAAACGTGAAATTGAGAAGTGTTTGCTTGGAATATGAGGTACTTTTAGATGGACTTGAGGAGATGTGTGGGTTTTTGGCGACAGCGGGGAACGTTAGAAGACAGGAGACGACAGATTGAAAGTTGTTCATTTCCCTGGGGGTCATTTTCTTTCTGGTGAGCGCCACACCTTTCCAGATCTACGCCAGATCTTCGCTTTGCGTTGTCGGCGGAATGAGTAGTGATTATGAGCCAAAAAAATCTCGTAGAAACACTTTAAGTGCGATGTTGATGTTTTTTTCGCCAATGCCGTATGAGTTCATCGCGAGCATCGTTGGCGAAGAACGATGAGCTACTGTATACCTCTCCCACCGCCTGAAAACGCACCCCAACGCTATTTTCCGAGCTAGATTGTACGATTTGCTGGTAGAATCCACCCCTTCCGCCCCTACTACACCACTCTTCCCCCCCCACAACCACTATAACTACGATAATTCCAACTCCTCTCGAAGCTCGCATCTACTAACCCCAAATCCCCCCATCGCCTCCCAGGGTCAGGGCAAACACACACCAAACACACGTCCAAATAATGGGAAAAGGTTCCAACGTCCAAAAAGCCCAAGCCGCGCGCGAGCGCAACCAAAAAAAGCTCGGTAAATCCCCCGAAGAGCGCAAAGAAGCCGCTGCCAAAGCCGCCGCCGACGCGCAAGCCTTCATGTGCACAATCTGCCGTCAAACTTTCATGGTTAATGTTAAGAAGGAGTTGTTGGCGGCTCATGCGACGAGTAAGCATCCTACTAGTACGCCGCAGCAGTGTTTTACGGCTTTAGTTGGTTGGGATCCGAACGCTCCGGAGCCGGCGGCTGCGGCGGCGGCTGTTAAACCGAAGAAAAAGAAGAAGGAGGAGGCGAGTCTTGATAGTCTTTTGGATGCGGGGTTAAGTTTGGGGGGGAAGAAGAAAAAGAAGTAGAGAGGGGAAGTAGAGAGTGGTTATTATGGTTTTGGGAAATAATAAATTGTTTGGGGGTGGTGTGTTTTTGTTTTGTTTATTTTTAAATTGGAGTAAGTTAAATTAAGTAGGCGTTAATAATAGTACAGGAAATCGTGTTGGTGCGTGTATTCAGAGCTGGTGACCGCCGCTGCTGTTACTTCGTTTACCCTTTTGTCCGATTTTTTTCATGTACCTATTCACCCTCCATCTAAGCACTGGGTTCTTCCGAGTCTGTAGAGTGAAATGAGGTGGGTTAGTATAGTGATGAGAGAAATTACGTATTATGTAGTCGCGAATCCAAGTCAGCACTTCTGTCAGTCTGTCTGTCAGTCAGTCTGTCTGTCTGTCTGTCTGTCTGTCTGTCTGTCTGTCTGTCTGTCTGTCTGTCTGTCTGTCTCTCTCTCTCTCACCTCTTCAAGCATTTTATTAAATTCCTCGCTATTCAACCCGTACTTCCTCACGATATCCTCCGCCAACAACGGGAACGCGTCGCACACCTGCTGAATCTTTGGACTCAAGAACGGCAAAATATTCGGATCGCAAACCCTCAAGTTGTTAGGGAGGGATCGAACGTTCAGGCTGCATAAGAAAGTAGCGACGGAGACATGAACGATTGTTGTTAACGTGTTAGAATAGCGTAGCGATAAAAGCGGCTGAGACAGCGAGGAGCGAAGTCTCCTCGTTGCATAATACTGTCATCAAGCTCGTCGCTTCGCGACGAGACTGGGCGTTCGTCCGAGACAGTTCCTCACCTGCGCTTGAGGGCAGTGGTTTGTGAGTCTCGGAGGTCCTCAATTTCGTCGAGGGTGTGGGCGAAGTTTTGCAGGCGACGTTTGCGGGCGAGGGAGAGGAGCTTGAGGGAGGTGGGGTCTTCGATTAGGGGGACTTTGTCGAGGGAGAGTTTAGAGGAGACGCGGTAGAGGTAGGCTTGTTCCATGATGCGGGCTGTGTGAGTGATTGGTGAGCGAACGCGAGCAGCGAGCGAGCGAGCCGTGTTAGAATTTATATACGGGGGAGGGTGCGACGAATGCGAAGGAGTAGAACAATTCCCTCTTCGCACCTTTCAACTCGTCGTCCTTTGCGATCTTCCTCGAAACATCGTTGAACTGCGCAACCGTCAACCCCAAACTCCTTATAATCTTGCTCGACTTGACTACGTGATTCTGCGACGAGGTAGTGAGGAGCGGAGGAGCGAAGCGACGACGAGTTAGAATTGCGCAGCGAAGAAAGTTCTAAGCATTTAGACTAAAGTTAAGCCGTTTCGCATTGTTACTCTCTTAAATTACAGTATTCGCAGCTTCTCACCTGACAAGTTGCTGAAATAGAAGGGAAACGATCGCAGTTTTTCGCCGAGCAAATATCAGTCGTTAAAAACACCCTTGATAGGTACGGGATGTTCTTGAGGGCGGCGGTGGGGAGGGAGGAGCGGAGGGGTTCGGTGGCGGCGAGGGCGGCAGAGTAGCGATCGTAGAGGGATTCGGAGGGGGAGAAGAGGGTCACCATTTTTAGGGGAGAGGAGGCGGATATGGAGGAACTGGAGGAGGAGAAGGGGAGGGTGAGGGGCGGGGGAAGGGTTGAGGGGTTAGATGGAGGAGGGGTGGAGGATACTGATGTTGCGCAATGGACGCGGGGCAGGACGAGCAGGAGGATCCAATAATTTACTAAGTAAAGAAGGTCGAGGGCGTAAGGAGGAAGGGAAATTTGTTGCATCTTTACGACCAATACCAAAACAACAACTATATCTAGCGTGTGCAGACCAGCAGCCAACAAAGAGGGTGCGGGTATCGACGAAATCTCACCTCTCATCGTTCTCTGTTTCTGATAATCCACGGCCACCACGCAGTTCAAAGGGGAATCCGCCGCGAGAAGAGGTCGACGACGAGACCGCTGTCCTGGACAGGACGAGCAGAAGGGCAAGGAGGCGTTGCATGACGACAAATGACCCGATTGAGGGAAAATTGCTGGGAGCTGATCGATAAATTGCAATTTTGATTGACCAACGACCGGGTACGGCTGTCGTGATAGTTCGAACTGACTGATAATAAGCTTAGATTAGCTGGAGTGTCAGTAAAACACCACCGATATCTCGAGAGGATGTTTATTTATCGCCAAAGTTTTCGGTTCGCGATCCCCGTTGTTCGAAGTCCAAGCTCCAATCACTGCTGCTGCCGTCGGTGTTGTTGCACGAATCCTAACTTCGCAGCCAAAACATTGAAAAGGAACTAATGCCCAACGCTAACCCATTTTACGCTCCACAGGCAACGCTGAATCGTGGATTGTAGTTTGATATTTTGATCGAGATCGCCAGGTGTAAATCAACCCTAAATAGTAGTAGAAGTAGCAACAGCAGCATCACTAGCTTGTCATCGCCGATCTCACTTCTCGTCTTACACGTCCCTATGTTCTCCTCCTTCGGCACAAGCTTCAAGACCAAAAATTGGCTGAACTGGGACGGCTGCGGTTTGTTCTGCGCTGGTATAACTTGGTTCCTGCACATTTGGGCTGCGTGGGTTGTTATTACTAAGCTTTTGGATCCGTGGATGGGGCCTGGGGCTGTTACTACTATGAAATTAAAAAAGGGGGAGAAGTTAGGTACGTGGGTGGATGGTGGTGTGCGGGTGGATGAGTGAACGATTTTTTCTAGCGAGCGCAAGCTAATGTGAGACGTGTTAGTGGTGGAGATAGCGAAACTGAAGCTGCCAGCGTAGACGAATAACGATCATATTGTCGTATTCCTTGCTTGTCGCTGAGACTTCTCAGAATTCCTCACCTTCTCCTCTCCCTCATAACTCGTTTTTCTAACTCGCTTTTAAATCTCGCTCTGTGAACTCTTCTCTCGCAGAGGATTTAGGGGACCCGGCGCTCTTGCCCAACAACAAAAACATGGTGCTGTTCACGTTCCATTGCGTGGCGTTCTTGACCATTGCGGGCTTGGCGCTGATAGGGCATGGGAAGGCCATGATGACGAATCCCGGGGCAGTGCCTGAGCTGGCGGCGCCGGTGGGGACGGTTTTTGGGAACGAGGTGAGAGAGCATATATGCGGAAGCGGTCGGTGCATTTTCATCACGACCTAACGCACACGTTCGCTTCGCTCATCGCTCTTTCTGCAGGACGAGGACGATACAAAAGAAACTGACGTACTCTTGGAAGAGAAAGGGAAGTCGGACGCAAACGGCGGCGTGGAGAGGAGGACGGGCAACGGAGGAGCGAACTCCGATGGCCAGAACGGAGACGCAGAGGCAGGAAACAAATCCAAGCCCAAGAAGGTCCCTCACAGGACGTGCAGGAGGTGCGGTCCCAAGTCGTTCAAGCCCCCCAGGGCCCACCACTGCAGCATCTGCAACCGCTGCGTGGTCAAAATGGACCACCACTGCCCGTGGGTTAATAACTGCGTCGGGATAGGGAACCACAAGGTAAGCCGAGCGAAGCGTGGGTGTGTAGGCGGACTGAATGACGAGCACTGAAGCGACGAGTTACACGATAACTAATACGGCTCGCCGCTCCACTCCCAACGCAGTTCTTCATTCTCTTCATTAGCTACACGTTCCTGAGCTGCTTCTACTCGCTCAGCCTCGTCATGTACCGCTTCTTCACCTGCCTGAACGTAATGCGAGGTGAGAAACTGCGAGGAGCGCAGCGACGAGCTGTGAATACGACAATTAAGGCCATAGTTCATCGGCGCTCGCAGTTTTAGTCTAAACGCTCAAGTCGCTTTTAATCGCTACGTAACTCTAACCCGTTTATGTCATTATTCATGCGACTCGCTACACTCATCGCAGGCGCACCATGCATGCACAAACCAACAGACACACTGCCCATGATTTTGCTAGTCATCGAGGGCATTCTTTTCGGACTGTTCACGAGCTGCATGATGCTCGATCAGTACACGGTGGTTACGACGAACGTAACGCAAATCGATAGGCTCAAGGGAGGAGATGAGTCAGCTCCGTATCACGAAGTAAACGAGACCTTCGGAGGAGACAAGGGGGTGGAGATGGACTGGTTTTTACCAACGATGGTCGTCTTTCCCGCGAGCATAAGGGACGACATTTTCGGATATTCCGTGCCCGCGGGAGACGACGAGACAAAGTTTGCCAGAATGGTTACGTTAGTGTAAGAGGAGGAGTGTGGGTGAGTGTGAGTTTGGGAGTGAGTGTGGATGTGACGTTGTGATGTTGCTATGATGATTAGAGTGGAGAAGTTGGGGGGTGGGGGGTTTGGTGAAGAAAGGGAGAAAGAAACGATTGTTGTAATTTTAAACCTCAAAAATAAACAAAAGAATTATATTAGTTATGGTTATGGTTATGGTTATGGTTATGGTTATGGTTATGGTAATGGTAATGGTTATAGTTATGGTTATGGTTATGGTT
>BLQM01000118.1:349-14820 GCA_012489335.1 Triparma laevis f. inornata
TCTTCAACTTCTTCACCATATACATAACCATAATGTTTGATTGTGTGGATTAGAGGTGGGTGACTTCCGTGGACATCACACTGGCCATTGTTAACGTTCATATGAAGGGAACTAGCTTGGAGCAACTGACATAAAATCAAGAAACTGCTTTACATGTAAAAGAATTGTTAATTTAAACACCACCACCCTATCCCCTTTCTTAAAACCTTACTACGCCTTATACTTCGTCTTCCCACCCCTCCAAGTAGCTAATCAAATCCCCCACTGTCGCCGCTCCCCCAATCAGTCTCTCTGATACAGCATCGATGCTCTCCTTTTCTTCTCTCACTATTCCTCTCGCCTGCTCCATCGCAAATCTGCTCAACAGTTCTTCTCTCTCTTCCCCGTAACCTATCCCAATCTTATTAAGCCTCTTCCATAGTCCCCTCGCTTCTCTAGGATCGCTCACCACCAATTGCCCATGCTTCATCTCCTCCTCCGCCACAGGCGCCAGCGTCCACGTTAAAACTTTAATTATCCCCCCCTCCCCCGATAAATCGTCAACGTTACTCTCATTCTCGCTGCTCCCCTTAATCAAACTCGCCGCCTCAAGTCCATTGCTCCTAAACGCGAAACAAGGTAATCCAAGTTTATACGCAGTAACCAGCGCAGCCGCTTCGCTTCTGCATTCTCTTTCCGTGTCGGATGTTGTGAGGCGGCCGAGCCCGGCGGTAAGGGTTGAAGTTAAGGTGCCACGACCGATTGGAGAGTTTTCGGGGACTTCCGGTAAGCTGCGACGCGAACAGTGTGTTAGAATTCGTCTTGGCATCGTTTGTTCGCTACTCCTCAATTCCTCAAATCGCTCAAACGCTTGAGTCTCACCTAGGTATCTTGTCGGTTAATCCAGATAAAAACTTGAGCACAGCGTAAATATTGTCCGCCAAGAGAGTCAACAAAGAAGAGTATATTATCAGATTACTCAAAAGAGGATCGTACAGATCATCGAAGCCGCCTAGCGCGTTCCTCCCAAAACAAACCCCCAACAAACCCAAATACCCCACAGCCGCACCAATCTCCTCCTGCCTCTTATCCTCCGGAACCCTCGTCTCCTCTTTAACATAGATCTTCCTCGTCTCGATGAATTTACGACCGTACACTTTAAATTTTCTTTGCGTGCGCGCTAGAGTCGTTAGGGTTAATGCCATAGAGTCGACGGAGGAGAGGGAGGAGACGGCGTCAATTAGGGAACGGGTTGAGCGGGAGGAGGGCTGGGGATAAGAGTAAGAAGAGTAGAGTTAGTTAAAGGAATGTACGATGATAAAATACACTTGAGCACACGCTCACCTTGATGTTCTTATCCTTCATCTCGCCGAGTAAAAGGAGAGGATCACAGAGCACTTCTTCAGGAGACGCGTTCCAGTCGGTCGTGTTTATGGGAACATCTAAGATCTAAGATTTATGAGTTGTGATGAGTGTTGCTGTTAGTCGTTAGTTATTACGTAAGATCAACTTGATAACCTTGGCGCACGTCTATGATCCTCCCCAAAATCTCATGTCAATGTCACTACCATTAACTCACCTTACTACAAAGACCCGTAAGTGTAATATCATACTGATCCGCTAAACTAAGCTTCCCGAACGCATTGTCTAGCGTTGATCTGAGTGGAACGATGATTGCAGAATTAGAAGGGAAAAGGACAATGGGTGGGGAGGTGAGCAATACTTACCTTCGTAGATCAATTTTTCCGGAACTGTCTCCAGCGTGTAGGGTCGTAGGTAACCGGAGTAGCGGTGGTGTTACTGGAAGGAACGGGTGAACCGGGGTGAGGGCTAGGAGGAGGACGAGGAGAGTCCGCATTTCATTTAGGTTGCCAGAGTGAACACTTCTTTCCTCAATTTCCGTCCTATCAATTTCACCGTCCCACACCCAATTCCTGAGACCGTTACGTAATTTATACGTACGCTACTACCACATCAGTCCCCCCTCAATCCCCTCAATTTACACCAAGCGCCCCCGAAAAAGTAATCTAGACCTTCCCCCGGCCAAATCGAGAGCGCGCTTTGGAGGCCATTTTCAGCTGCCCATATATCGCAGTTCACGTCGGTTGCAGTTTCATTGCTTACTTTTTGCTGTGATCTGTTACTCCATTTAGTAGGGGATTTCTGTCAGAATTCGTTTTAAGGCGTTTATTCTATCACAAATAGGCTCAAAAGTTGGTCGTCGAGGGTCGCCAAAAGTGCCACTTTCACCCTCGATTTCCAGAACTTCTACGTTAATACCACGCCATGCACTTGGCGTGGTCGCACCTACGCGCACTGTCCACTAGAATATCCCCTCGTCGATCTTCCCTCGCTAGCATAGAATTCAGTAAAGCACCTCTGCCTTCCCCCGTCCTTCCCTCAAAACTAATCAGTCGATTCACCTCCTCCTCCTCCTCCACACACTTCTACACCAAACGCACAAACAACAAGTCCCGCCACCATTTCAAACCCAAGCTAGCCTCTGCAAACAACAGCTCCACGAACGGCTCCGTAAGCAAGTGCTCCGTAAACGCGTCCTCCAAAAACGCCACCAAACTCTCTCGCTACTCCGTCCTCGCCTGCACCTCCAACTCCACGTCCGAAACCACCTTCCCCCGTCCTCCCACTCCCTCCGAAACTGCCTACCTCCTGCACACTGGCACCTCCAAACCCCCTCCATCCCTATCCTCCGCTCTGCAAGATTTACCCCCCAAAACCCTAAACTCCCTCCTAAAAATCGACCTAAAAATAAACCGTCGTCCCCACAAGCCTCTCTGGCTCTCTAACTCACCGCAATCAGGCGTGCGATTTAACCTCGTGAACAGATGCACGGTTATTAAATATATATCGAAGGAGTGTAGTTTGAATAGTATAAATGAGATAATTCGAACTAAGGTGAGAAGCGTATCGTCGTCGAAGTCTCCGAGACTGTCGAAACCTTGACATTTGCGCTGGAATGTAAGGCGTAGCGCAGTAGCTTCAGACGTAAAACAATTAAGTCGAAATCGCCGCGAAGTATTTCTAACTCGTCAACGTCAATCGTTCATGCTTACCTCGCTTCGCTCGGAGACAGATGTTTAAGAACTTCGTAGACGATACTGTTACTGTTTTAGAAACAGAGTTCACTCCAAGACATTCCATCAATCTACTAAGCGATCTCCTATCCTTAAACTACTCCACGGAGTCCAACTCCGTCCTATACTCCCGCCTAATAAATTTAATCGAGGTGACGCACTGCGAGGAGCGAAGCGACGAGCTGGGAATACGACAATTGCGTTCGAAATTCAGCCGCGCTAGTAGCTCCAGTCTAGGTATCGACACCACTATCATCGCCGCGCAATTCTAACTCATTAACGCCAATCTTCATGCGACTCGCTACGCTCGTCGCAGTCCAACATCTCCTCCGTCGTCTCAAGCTCCTACAACCGCTTACTCTGTGAATCCTTCCTCACCCTAAATCACTCCAGTCCTCAATACCTTTCAACTTTAAACGCCTCCCCCCCTTCCTCTTTAAATTTAAAAGACTATGTCTCAATCCTAACCTACTCCAACTCAACCTCCCACCTCCTCCCCAACCTCCTCACCCAAATAAACCACACCGCCGAAACCCTCCTCGACTCCAAAACCCACGGTATAAATCAAAACAAACTTAAAATTAATTTAGCAAAGGAGATTTTAAAGAGTGGAAGTTATAGGTGGGGAGGGTATAATAGTATGTTTTTGAATGATGAGGAGTTGAGGGGGAGGGTGGTTGGGGAGGGGGGGTGGGAGGATTTGGTGGTTTATTATTGGTGTTGGGTTAATTTGAGGTTGTGGGAGGTGCGCGCAATACTGCGAGGAGAGAAGCGACGAGGCTGTGTCGCTATCCGTGTAACTCGCATTACTAAGAACATTCTAAACTAGCGAGGAGCGGAGCGAGGAGATTACGAAGGCTAGGAGGCTCTTCGAAAACGCGCTCATATTGAAATTCCTCGTTCAATTCGTTGCTTCACTCCTCGGCTCGCGTTACTCGCCGCTCTTCGCACTAAGAACATTCTAAACTAACTAGCCGCTTCGCTCCTCGGCTCGGACTTCGTCCTCGCTCACCCACAGGTCGGAGAAGGCGGAGAACTAGTTTTCAAGAGAATAGGCGATTTATGGAGCGACGGCGTCGAATCGCGCGACTGGTCGTATAAGAACAGAGGCCACGTCACCCGTCGCACCAAGCAACCCAAGAGCTTAAAAGGCGACGAGGACAGTTTAACGAACGTCGACTCCTCCGAGTCCCAACACGTGAACGAAACCCTCCAACTACTAAGCGAAGCTTACACGATCTCCGAAGTCCTAGGCCTGCACCTCGAACCCGTCAACCTCTCCTTCCACGAAACCATCGAAAAAGCGAAAGCAACCCTCTCCACTCCCCTCAAAACCGAAAAAGAAAAAGTCGAGGTCATCCACCTCCTGAAAAATCTAGGAGTAACAGCCGTCAAAAATTACGATCCGAGATCGACGACTCTAAAGCTTCCCAACTCCCACGGTCTATCCGGTTTACCGTCTTCGATTCCAGGCTGGCTCTCCGTGCCTGTTTACATACCGAGTTTCAAGATATGCGTTCTCCTAATACCTCAAGAGGAAATTATGAATACTGGAGAGTACATGGGAAACGTTAAGGTTAAGGTTAGCGTTTTGAAGGAGTTGGGGTATAGGGTTAGTTGGATTGAGGTTGAGGGGTGGAAGAGGGAGGGGTTTTGTGGGAGGATTGAGATTTTGAATGATTGTATGTTTGGTTTGGAGGAGGGGAAGAGTTTGGGATTGGGTGGGAGGGGGGGGATTTATTGAATGTGTCAGGCTTAAACGTTTTTGTTGTTTTAATAATATGAAATTCTACGTTTTTCTAAACTACTATGTTCTATGTTTTCTACAAGTTCGTCTTCAAATACTCGTTTATCCTCTTCTGGAACGCTATCACAGCCCTCCGACGAGTAATGTACGCCAGCGGCTCCAACTTATCGTCCTCCAAAAAAGCCAGAAATGTTTCTTCGTCCATATATTCCTCACCCCCGACACCCATGACGTACTCCTCGATCTTCGACTCGATCTGCTTTAAATCCATGACTGGGGCAGGGAAGCGGAGGAGCGAAGTGACGATGTTAGAGGTGTTGGAGCTACTGCGGGAGCTACTAGCGATACTGGCAGTTCTCACCTTTCATGCAATTTCTGCGCTCCTTTTTTAGTTCTTTCGTGAATTTGTTCGCTTCGCTAATGAGGTGAACGTTTTGAACCATTTTACCGGAAGGGTACAAAAAGATTGGAGTGGCGAAACCTATGAACAACCCGACGATGCCCCACCCCTGCCAGTTGTTGTAATTCATGTCTGGGCGTGAGCGAAGCGGAGCGAGCGAGCGAGCGAACAAGATTGGGGTTAGCTACAGCTGGCTGCGTAAGGTATCATGATACATCTGTTCGCCGCTTCGCTCACCTATGTTAATCACGGACAGAATCCAATGCCCAACGCCCGCGAAAAATAGGAACAAACCAAGGAAGAAGGATATATAAGGCGCTCGGTGAAATCCGTCCAACTTATTAAGAAGCTCATGCATATCATTCGAAGATTTCATCAAGTTCGCTCCAAGTATAAAAACCGACGACATCAACGTCGTAACCGCAGTGCAAGCGCAAGATGATATCATTATGGCCACGAAGTAGGTGTCACCGGAAACGGCTGATTCGCCACCTGTGTCGGCGAGGAGGAGGAAAGAGGCTTCTATGGTGTAAATTAGGGTGGAGGTTAAACTGAGATTGGCTTGTGCGTATATGAAGGATTGTTGCTGGGGGTGATGAGGAGCGAAGCGACGAGTTAGTATTGAATATTCTTAGTGCGAGGAGTGTAGCGACGAGTTGAAAGAAATCGTACAAATCCTCATCGCTCGAGCTCCACATACTCGTCGCTTTGCTCCTCGTTGTCGTCGCTCCGCTCCAGACAGTTTCTCACCTGATCGCTTGACTCGCTTTGGTTTCAGTCCGAGTGCTTGCTTGTCAAGGTGAACGAGAAGAGCTCCAATGGATTCAGGCGGCGGATTGTCTTTGCGCACTCGGAGCGCTTGTAGGAGAGAGTGCCCTGGGGAAAAGAGGGGGTGAGGAGGGAGCGGATGTGGATATGCACGCGTAGGAGCTGAATGCGCGGGACGTGGTGGCGCTGCGCAAAACCCGGCGACTTCAGTGCTCACAGGGCCACCCTTTGCGAATGGACGACAGTACATTAACCTCATGGCCGTTCCGCGCTGAAGTCCAGCCAGGCGACGGAATATTTTTTCAATAGCGCCACCTAAACCACTTATTTTCGGGCGATATCGAGCTAGAATCTAGCAACCGCAGGTTCCTGGGAAATTAGCGGCTTGACATGTGCGTCTTCTCGCTGTGGGCAGCGGAGGGCTGATAGACGACGGGCAGGATAATTGTCTGTGAATGTTTAATTACCATGGTGTTCGAAGGGCGGAGGTTGTTGATTGGATTCTGGTCGAGGTAGTGGAGGGAGGGGGGGGCTGTGGCAGTTCGCAGCTCCATGGGCGACGCTTGTGGGAGGGGGGGCAGGTGTTCAAAGGGGGAAGTTGTCTGGGTGAAAACTCTGGATCCTGGCTATAATTGTATAAATTTTGATAACCCCGTTAGTGAGAAGTCGAGGAAACAAGCCGATCAAAAGAAGAGAAAAAAGTGAGTTAGACGCGGTTGCAGGTTAATCCCCCACACACACGAGGAGAACCGAAATCAGACTGAGATTACGGAGGATGTTTCTCTAGTCATGGCGGAGGCAGCGGTCGACCAATTCATACACACACATGACTTTAAGAGATTGTTGGCTGGGTTCGTTCCGGATGATATATTGATGAAGCTGAGGTTGACGTCGAAGGCTTGGAAGGTCGTGGCGGAGGAGGTCATCGAAGAGGGAGTTGCGCGCGTTGCCATGATGGTTCACGATGGGATTGATATAAGTGTGATGAGTGACGCTTGAGGGGAGAGGCGTAAGCTCGTAACGCGGGTGGTCTTCCTTCTGAATATTACGAAGGCCGGACTTCGTGGATGCTCATGGGCCGTCAATCTCGTCGTTGTTGATATCCCCGAGGGCATTGAGAGCTTCGGTTATGCTGCCTTCTATTCCTGCCGTAGTTTGACTACCGTATCTTTTCCGACGACGTTAAGATTGATTGGTGGGTGTGCCTTCCTTCGTTGCTCTAGTCTAGACAATGTCGATCTCCTCCGCACAAACTTTCAAGAATTAGGTGGAGGTGCCTTCGACAGTTGCTCAGAACTAAAATCGATGACGTTCCCGGACTCGCTTCAAGCGCTTGGCGCCTTCTTCTTCCACGACTGCTACAAGCTAGTCCCCGACAGCATCGACGTTAGCAACTACAACGATACAACGTCCGAAATCGTCGCACACCTCCACGACCAACAACTCCTCGACACCAACCCTTCCGCTCCTCATGCTGATGACTTTATGGCTACAGTTGACTGGAAGAGGTTGTTGGTTGGGTTCGTTACAGGGGATACGTTGATGAAGCTGATGTTGACGTCGAAGGCTTGAAAGGTCCTGGCGGAGGAGGTCGACGAAGGAATTGCGAGCGGTGCGATGATGGTTCACGGTGGGAAAGATATGAGTTCGATAACTCGAAAAGAGAGGCACGAGCTCGTTACGCGGGTGATCTTCCTTGTAAATATAGCGAAGGTCGGAATGCATTTTTGCAAACTCGCCGTCAATCTTGTTGTTGTTGATATCCCCGAGGGTGTTGAGAGCATCAGTAGAGAGGTCTTCTACCGCTGCCTGCAGTAGTTTGACTACCGTATCTTTCCCGACGACGTTAACATTAATTGGTAAGCAAGCCTTCGGTGTTTGCCCCAGTCTAGACAATGTCGACCTGCGCCACACAAACCTTCAAAAATTAGAAGACCTAGCATTCGCAGATTGCTCAGAACTAAAATCGATGACGATCCCCGACTCGCTTCAAACGCTTGGTAGCTATGTCTTCTACAACTACTCCAAGCTAGTCCCATCCAATATAATCGTTGACGGCAGCAACGCTGTAGTCGCCCACCTCCGATCAAAGCAATCTAACCCTTAAAATAAAATAAAATAAAATTTCGTGTCAACAAAAGCCATTGTAACTTTTAGTCCTCGTCAGAATCCACAATAATATTCTTACGTTTCTTCGGAGTCTGGACGACAACCTCAACCTTGTCGTCGCCGTCGTCGTCGTTGCTGTCGCTTTCCTCCACCTTCGCCTTCCTCTTCTTTCTTTTCTCAACCTTCTCCTCCTTAACCTTCGGTTCGAAGGTTTTAAAGATATCCTCCTCCCCCCCGCTCTCCTTCGAATCGACGCTCTCCTCCTCCTCCCCGCTCTCCTCCCCGCTCTCCCCGCTTTCGCTCTCCTCCTCCTCCATCTTCCTCTCCTTCTCTTTCATCATCTCCTCCGCCCTCTTCGCCCAATCAACCTTCCCAAAAACGCTCTCCGCCTTCTCTCCCACCCTACTCTTCTTCTTCTTAACCTCCTCCTCCTCCCTCCTCTCCTCCTCCCTCTCCAATTCACTCCACCAATCAACACTAACCCTCTTCAACTCCTTCACCATCCCATTAATAATCTTCGCATCCGTCCCCTCCCATTCCTGCTCCGAGCGAAGCGAGTCGCATGAAGATTGACGTTAACGAGTTAGAATTGCGTAGCAACGATAGGAGCGTCGGTGTTTAAACTGAAGCTAATAGCACGGCTGAATGTTCTCATGCAATTGTCGTATATACAGCTCGTCGCTTAGATCCTCGCAGTTTCTCACCTCCAAAATCCTAACCTTAATAACCCGACTAAATATAGAATCACCACTCCTAGCCTTCATTATACCGTATTCATTTAAATTATTCGTATTAACCGCACTCGTATTAACCGTACTAACTCCAACCGTTCCAACATTCGGTTCATCACCTTCATCAACTTCTTCCGCCTTCTCGATTAACTTCTCGAATTTTTCATGAGCCTTCGATTCCCTTTTCTTCTTCTTCTTAATTTCCTTATCATAAACCTTTATAATTACGTTGAGTTAGAATTTGTACGCGGTTAACGAATATGCCCCCTCTAATATCAGCACGTTCAACCTCAACCTGAACGACGTTCGCCTCTAAAAACGGTCTCCCGCCTTCCGCAACCTCTTCTCCCCTCTCCGTCCCTCCCTGCGAAACTAATCTGTCGCCATGCTCGACAACTCAGACTTCAAACCGTCAACATCTCCAACCGTCCGATCCACGCTCCCCATCAATATCTCGGAACGTGCCGCGCGCGCTCTTGCAATGACTTCGTCTTACACTTCAGCAAACCTGCAACGTGCGTTCCTCGTTCGCCGAACGACGGACGTCGAGAAAAACGAAGCCCAGAGGCAGAAAGGCGCGCGCGAACCTGAACAAACGTTCGACCATCGTCGTTGCCTCACCTTAACATCCTTATCGCATTTAACTCTCAAAACCGAGTACTCTTCCATGATATTCAATTTCATTCTTTCATTCTTCTCGGAATTGAATTCTGATCTTAATCGCTTATCATATTCCTCTTCGTTAATCTCGGAGACTTCTTCATACATTTCCTCGCGAAGCGATTCCCCTCGTGATTCCGCGAACATTTGTATAGGTGTTTTAGGTTGTACCGGCAAAATAAGTTCCTCCATTAATTCAATAACCTTCTCTTTTTTAATTTTTTTAGGTTTAATCATGTTATCGTTTTTAATAGAATTCCAGATTGAGAGGCATTGAGAAGGGGAAGAGAGGAGGGAGTGGTAGTTTGAAGAGAATTCTGTACACCAGGTGGTGAACTCTTCCTTTTTCTTTTTTGATTCTAAAGCGAGTTTGTCTTTCAGGTATTGGGAGACTACATTTTCATCTTTGTATTGTTCTCGGAGGGATTTTTGGGATAACTTTTTACCGGATTGAGTTACTTTATCAGATTGACAGTATAGTTCAAAAGGAGTTGGAGGAGGATTAGGGAGGATTGAAGGTAATTGGATGATATTGGGTTTAATGTCGACGGGCTCTGATTTAACAACTGTGGGCTCGAACAGTTTGGTGATGTTGTAAGCATTGAATTTGGGGCCATTTTTTGTCGATACCTTTTTAATGAAGAAGTCGAACTTCTGTCCTTTCTTCATTGTACCTACGCTCAGACCTTCGCCTCCTTCCAACGCTACATTGAAAGACTCGTGGTTGAAGTAGACTCTTCTAGAGAAACCAGAAGACTGGTCGGAGGGAGTGAGGAAACCGAACTTCGGAGGAGTGTTCTTATCGTCCAAACAACTCACTGCGCCGCTGTACTGTGCGTCCAGCTCGAACTCTTGAACGGGGAACGGGGCGGGGGCGGGGGGAAGAATGTAGCCTAAGGCCTTGCCGATGACTGTGGAGGAAGGGTTAGAACGGGTGAAGCAGTGAGAGGGATTGAGGGAAGGAGCTCGAGCGGTTGATGGGGTCATGTGCTCGGTATTGGATTTTGACTACAATAAACGCCTTGATTTAACAATTGAATGGCGTAGGTCGACTAAAACATACCTATTTTTTTCGGTGGCATGAGGTTATCTGCTTTGCGGGCTTATTTGGCTCAAAAAAATCAACTCCTTAACCTCATTCCAGCCTCCTTCCCACATCACAATTTAGCCCCAAACACTCCACACACCCGCAACCCCAGAGTCTTCCACTCCTCCCACGCCAAACCATCCCCATCAAATCCACATTGAACTACTTCCCCCACTCTCAACCACCCCACACCCTTCCCACCAACCCCAAACTCGTCTTCGCCGTCTTCTCACGTCCCCGTCTTCATCACTCCCCCCTCCCAAAGCAATGTCTGCGAAAAAGGCCGCTGCCCGCCGCCGCGAGCGCATCCTCGCCGCCAAGAAGGAGCGCATGTCCGTCGTCGATCCCGACAACCAGCTGGCCTCCGAGTACCTAGACGATGACTCTCCCGCTCCCACCACGACTGCGTCTTCCTCCCTTGTCGACGACGATGTGAATGTGGACTCGGTGAAGGACTCGGTGAAGGGGCTGAGCATCAGCGACGCCACTACCCGCGACACGGACGACCTCCTTGACGCCGCCTTCGACGAGGTTCTGTCTTCGCCTACTCCTGCTCCTGCCCCTGCCCCGAAGCCTTCCTCCATCCCCATCTTTCCCGATCCCGACGACGACGAGTCCTCATCCCCCCCTCCTCCGACCTCCACCGTTCCGGTGGTTTCCGATCCCGACCACGACGACGACGACGACGAAGACGAAGACGACGAAGACTCAACCCCAACTGGGCGAGTTCCCATCGTCACCGACCCTGACGACGACTTGACTGAAGAAGAGAAGGAGCGTCTCAAAACAGAAAAAATGAAACGCTACCGCGCCGCCCGCTTCAAGAAGAAGAAGAACGCCAAGACCGAAGTCGAGGAGAGCGCGGATGACTCCGCCATCGTCGTTGAAACGAAGGTCATCGAAGAGGTCGAAGAGGTTGAATTGGTTGAATCAATTTCGGACGTCAAGTCAACCTCCACTTCCACCAAACGAAAATTCAAAGGCATCGCAGCCATGCGCCGCGAAAAAGCCAAGGAAAAAGCCGCTGCTCAAGCCGCCGCCGCCCCCACCACCCAAACCGTCACCAAACCCAAAAAGAAGAAATCACCTAAAGGCACGAAAACGAGGAAAACTGTTGAATTTTTGTTAACCTTTTTGCTCCTATCTTCTGGCTATATTTTGGGATATCAGTCACTTCAACAATCTCATGCTAGTGTTACTGGTATTGTTTACGCGGATATGAACGGTGAGCACACTGATTACGGAGGTAGGAGTTTGTATGAGGATATTGAAGGTGAAGACGATGACGTAGCAAAGAGGAAGTTGAAGGAGACCCTCAACAAGAAACCCCTCGGAGTTGACTCAGATTCAGATTACACGTTACCCGAACAAGATGATTCAGATGCTTTAACAAAAATATTTAATTTAGGATACGGTATAATCATGAAGGTGAGCTGGGAATGTGGTAATTAAGTTCCTTATTCGGCTACGCTAGTAGCTTCCAGTCTAGATATCTCCGCCACTAGTAAACCGCTACGCAAATGCTCTAACTCATACGCTATTTCCACACTCCGATCGCTACCTTATATCGTCTTAGATAATCTCGTTGCCGATGTCGTTTATTCCTCGGTGTATTCCTACGTTTCTTTTCATTGCTTTAATTATACGTAGTAGTTCATTTTTAATGCTTGGTTTTTCGGGGATTGAACCGGAGAAAGAAGGTGAGGCACACTGTTAGGACGAAAGGCACAGTCGAGGACACAAACGGCCGACGACTGATGAATAACGACGTCTTCCCGACGACGTTTTCGCAATCGACAACACTAACACGCTCGCTGTGCTCGCGCTCGCTTCGCTCCTTGAAGATGCTGAATCTGGAGATATAATCGGAATGGTTATGAACGCTGTGAAGGGGATGTTTCCTAAGGTTTTTATCGTCTACAACTTGTACCAGACAGTTGTGGGGGATATTTTGTGTGTGTTATTTGGGTTGCTTTGGGGGGTGGCGACGTTTGATGTGGTGGGTGGGAGACATGGGGGGTGTTGTTTTGGATTTGTTGGGGGTGGGAGGAGGGGAGGGGGGAGTTAGCGGAGGGGAACTTTAACTTTAGTATTCCGCGGTTAAAAACCTCAAAACTAGTTCGACTTTGTAAAATCGCATATTAGCGCTCGTAATTTAATTTTTTTTAAGGCAATTTACCCTAGTACGTGCTTTGCGTTGACCTCTCCTTTTTTATGTATTACGGGATGTTTTTTTCACATCGCTGCTGCTTCCTAATAAAGTGGCCTTCGAAAAGCCTTCGAAAAAAGCGAAAATCCGAAAAGTCTGGAGTCGGATTTCTTCCCACGCCTCATTCTGCTTCGCTCATTAAACGTCTACCCCTCACCACTCCCTTCACTACACACCTCCCCTCCCATTCCACCCCCCAACACGTTCATAAGATGAACTCTTCTCCATCCCCGCTCGGCCTGGACGGCCTCTTCGTTCCTCTGTCGATTTCTCCCCCCCCTCCTCCCCCAGTCGCCCACTCCGACACCGCCCCAAGCAGCGAACAGCTCCGCGCAACTCACACAATTGATCTCCCTGCCATCGGATATAACTTCTCGTACGTAGCTAGCCACGCAGGTGAGACAAATTTATGGAGCGAGCTTTATGAGCTAAAAAGTCGAGGAGGGAGAGCAGATTTACGATGTGAATTTAAACATATATACATACATATATACTAACTATTTAACGCAGCGGAGCAGAGATGCTCGGTTATGGCAGTGGTGAAGGCTGACGCTTATGGTCATGGAAGTGTTCGTACGGCGAAGTATTTGCTTGAGAAGGTAAGACCATCGTCGTGGGATCGCGGAGTAGTAGCGACGCGAGCGAACGCCCAGAACGACGATGACGATAAGCCAGAGAGAGGAGCGAAGCGATGACGTTGGAAGGAATATGAAGGCGTTGGAGGAGTGAGACGACGACGTTCAACAACATCCCGAAACCCACTTCACTCCACTCTGAACTTCGTTCTAACTCGTCGCTTCGCTATTCCTCCTCGCCGTCGCCTCGCTCGCCGCATCCCCATAGCACGGCTGCACCGCCTTCGCCGTCGCGACCCTCGAGGAAGCCATAACCCTCCGCCAAGGTGGAATATCGTACCCCCCCTGCCGCGTCCTCGTCCTCGGCGCTCCCGTCGGCTACCCCGAATGCTTCGACCTCTACCTCCACTACCGCATCGAAGTGATGATGTCCGGGATGGAGACCGTTCGCAGTTTTCTCAGCTGGGCGGAAGACGGCAACAAGAGAAGGGAAGCGCAGGTGCAGCACATGAGTGCGGATACGAAGGCGCAGAGTAAGAATCCCAATCCTAGCTCGCAGACTATTGCGACGGCGAGGTGAGAAGCTGCGAGGAGCGAACGACGATAGCGAGGAGTGAAGTGACGAGCTGGGAATGCAGCAATTACGGGGGTAATGAGTTTCGCTATCTCCACCACTAACACGCCTGGCGCTCGCCGCAGGATCGGGAGCGCCGCGACGCTTTCTAACGTCGAGGGGGAGGCTCTGAAGGGCGAGCTGCGCCGAATAATGAGCAAGAAGGACAACCGCGTGATCAACCCCGAAGGCCTCGAGAAGAAGACCACCACCAACAAACCTGAGGACAGCAAAAATCCAACCGCCAACCCCCTCGATCCCAACCCTCCCAAGAAGGAGAAGGAAATATTCCGCGGCCTAGAACACGCCGCTTCCGTCTCTCGCATGAAAGACACTCACAAAGGCGCAATGCGAGCCTCCCCAACCTCCTCCCCCGTCCCCACCTCCCAAACCCGTAAAACCGGACAGAAGGAAATCACTAAAGAAGCTCGACAAAAAAGAGTACGCTACCACATCATGGTAGACACCGGTATGGGCCGTCTAGGTTTCACTCCCGAA